>JAJEJO010000730.1:60230-90697 GCA_020662805.1 Glaucomys volans | reverse complement strand
CTCCTTTTTATTTTTTATTTTGAAACAGGGTCTCACTAAGTTGCTTAGGGCCTCACAAAGTTACCAAGACTGGCTATGAACTTGAAATCCTCTTGCTTCAGCATACACAGCTGCAGGGATTACAGGCAAGTGCCATCACAGCCAGCTGCAGCAGCTAATTTTTAAAGACTGTTTCTCTGGATGTCCCTCCTCCTTGTAAGAGCCTAATACCAAACACAATGCAAGAGAAAGAAATCCCACAGAAAGCTAGTTCATTAATCTCAGTATACAAGGAAAAGCAATCATCATCATTTGCTATTTGGGTCTAATGGAACCTGTTAACAAAGAAGATTTAGAAAGAGGGGCGAGGTGTGTAACTCAGTGGCAAATCAAGGCCCACTGGGTTCAATCCCCAATAGCCCCTCCCCATCAAAAAAGAATGTTCAGAATAGATGTTGGAAAAAACTTTATTTGCATTTTAATAAGTATTTAAATACAGCAAAACTAGATATCCACTTCATGTCTTCCCTGTTTTTAAGTTATGCAGGTGAAATGGGCATGTCTTCTAAATACTACTTCTCATTGACCATCAGGGATGAACATGAAATATATCCATCTTATAAATTTTATAAATAAATCAGATCTCTAGTAGTTTATAACTTATGGTTATATCCTGTTCATTTTCTCGCATATGCATTGTCAAAATGCAATACTTAAAAGCCTGAAATTCTGAAAACTTTAATTGTTCATAATTTGTTCAAGGAAGGATGGCCAATCCCTGATCCATAATTTACAAAACACTCTTATTTTTATTTTACAAACATTATTTCCTTTCAATCACCTTTGTATACACACCCACTTTCAGCATTTTTCCACTTACAAACCCTATTCAGTTGAATTTAGAGCCTAAATATACAAGAAAGAATACCAGTCCAGATCCTTTTAACACATGTCCAAGATATTGTTAGAAAATACTGTGTGAAAATTTCTTCTTCTTAAATGCCTAAGTAAAATACCATATTTTCTTTTGGTCCTTTGTTCAATAATCAATTATTTAGTTGAGTAAATTCAGATGACATCATTATCTGAGGATTCATAATCTGAGATTTTGCTTATATGAATAACTTCACCATCATTAGTCTAGATTATATCTAGCTCCTTGGATTTCCTTTCTGATTTGTCTAATAATTGGAAAATGTCCTTGGTCAATTTTTTCTCTTTGCCATTATGAATGGAATACAAAAAGTATTAACTTCATATTCCATTTAATAAAAGTTAAAACCTGGCCATATGATGGTACTTATTATCTCCTTCTACATTTCTTAAAAGTTAGCCTAATCCTTCAACCAATGCAATGCAATGTGTTAATGAAATGAATGACGAAAGTGCACAGACCAAATCAGGCCCACAACCAATTTTTGTGTATGACCTGGGAGCTAAGAATGGAGCTAAGAATTTTTAAAGAGTTGTTTAAAGAAGAATCATAAGCCACAGAGACAATTTAGGGGCTGTAAAGCCTAAAACAACTTACTATCTGATCCTTTATAAAAAAAGTTTGACCATCTCTGCTCTAGGTAATTCCATCATTCTTCCATTTTTATTATTTTAGCCCTTTTCCCTTTAATATAGTTGGGAATTGATAAGTAATGATGAAATAATTTCCTGGTTGAAAACAAAAATGCTTAAAGATACAGGAAAAATAAGATCACTAGTACTTCCAAATGCATTTTAGGTTTATAAAATGATCCAGTGGACATACAGGGTAACTGTAAAATAAAATGAGGTTTTTTTTCTATTTAAAAATATAAATAAATGTTCTCTCTGTCCTTTGGAAGAACTCAACAAAAGAATAAAACTCATGAAACAACAATCCTTCTGATGATTAAAGTGCTCAAAAGAGGAACTAAAAGTTCACTGGTTGAGATAAAGTAGGTACACACCAGCAAAGGAATGAGGACTAAAGAAAAGTTATAGCAAAGGAAAGTAATCTAACAAGCAGTAGCATTTGAATATGATTGACATATACTATGAAGTAACATTAAAAACATCTTAATTATGCCTGCTTAACAGTGTTCTCAGTATTGAATATAAAAATTTAGAAATCATATATTTCTAAAATCTCTTGGCTTCATTTTTATTGATAGCTTGACAAGAAATTCATTTTTTCACTGAAATTCATTTTCACTAATGCACATTCTAAGCACTGCATGACTCTCAAAACTTTGTTACCAATAAATATCTCAGTCAGATTAAAAAAATGGTAACATTTGATTGCAGTATGTCTGATTTTGGGATGTCTGAAATGTTATTAAAGGAGCATCAATCACTGTGTCAAAAAGAGGATAAAGTCAAAGCTATAAACAATCCCTACTTTCAAGAAGCTTACACTCTAACAGAGGGAGTAAAATTCACTTAATTGTTCTCTACTGGTTTTATTATCTGGATGATTTCTAAGAGCACTGACATTATATGATTTTATAAAAACATAAAAACCACTTGTTATCAGGGCTGGGGTTGTAGCTAAGTGGTAGAGTACTTGCCTAGCATATGTGAGGCACTGGGTACGATCTCAGCATCACACCATTTTTAAAAACAAATTTAAAAAAATAAAGGTATTGTGTCCATCTACAACTAGAAATATTTTTTTTTAAAAAGAACCACTTATTTAGGACCAACTGTGTGCCAGGCACTATTTTGCATACATAAATACTTTTATTAACTCCATTTCACTGAATTTTCCTCTAAGGTTAAAGATCTTGGTCATCAGTACACAACCAGAATTGGGTGTTGTGTTGCACACTTAATAGTACCAGCTATTCTGGGAGGCCAAGGCAGGAGGATCACTTGAGCTAAGGAATTTGATACCAATCTAAAAACAAAGGAAAATACCATCTCAAAAAGAAGAAAAAGAAAGGAAAATAAAGTATACAACCAATAGTATCTCTGAGGTTCAAAACAGATATGTCAAGCTCCAAAGTAAAAACTTATTCCAGTTCAGTTCATTATTCTTTTTATAGTAAATTCTATAGTCTGAACTCTTAACTGATTTTTATTCATTGCTTACTTTGCAATAAAGCCAATCAAGAAATGTCACAAAGTAAGAGGTTCCCATTCTCACTAGTTCCACTTCATAGACTAAAGCATCTTGGAGCTTTTGTTGTCCTTTCTAATCTCCTTGACAACCTCAACTCTATTTTAAAACAAAAACTGAATTAGTTTAAATGTTTCCTTCTAGTAACTGAGCTGAAGAAGTCAAAGATCATAAATGCCAAATATAGAAAACACTAAAAGCAATGATATAAAAATATTGCAGCAAGATCCAAAAGAGCAGAATCATAAAGAAGAAATTCAGACAATGATTTATAAAAACTCTAATTTTAACATTTTGCAAAAAAAACCTTCTTTTTCATGTCACTGTTAAGAAAGACAAAGCTAAGTAATTGTGCCAGATCAAAGGTGTAGTAATTAAGAGCAACTGCATGTTCCTGACTGGATCCTAGGTGGAAGTGCAGAGATACTTGCTAAATAGTAAGATACTTACTTACTAAATGATACTATTGGGACAACTGAAAAACCTTTAATGGGGACTATGTATTAGAGTCCCCAAGAGTACTACAATTCACATTAAATTTGCTGAATGTAATCACTATACTATGCTTACATAAGAAAGAACACTGCTGACCTAGGAAATATATATAGATGTACTTAGAAAAAGGGAAATGATATCTATGACCTACTTGCCAAAGTTTCAGAAGAAAAAATACAGATACAAAGATAAATAAAATATAGCAAAAACTGATGTGAAAAAAGTGTAAAGAATTATTTGTGTCATACTTTTAATTCTCCTCTAATTTAAAAATTTTCAAAATAAGGTTTTCTTAAAGCCCTAACGCAAAAAAAGACCAGAATTGATATTTTTTAAAATTCTAATACCAAATTAACAGTACCTCACAATAGGGATGTAGCCAAAATAAAATAAGGTAAAACCCAACTATATATGGTGCCTAATTTACTCTAAAGGCCTAAAACATAAAATATTAACCTTTTCTCATAATAGCCTTTTCTCATAATAATATTCTACAAAACTCTACTACAGTACTCATTCATATAAACACATATTACTCTTTCTTTTACCACAGGTGAATTGATAAAACTGTTTCTTCTTATTAAGTATAATTACATATTAAAGTGCTATAGACATAATAAAACATATTGTAAAGCTCTACATAAGTGTTTTTACATCTGACCTAATGTCCTACTCCCCCACCTGCTCTTCCAATCTCGGACTCTTCTGTTTCCCATTCTCCATATAATTCTCCACTGTTGATGTCACTGGAATTCTCCCTGACTGAGGCATTGAGCCATATCCTCCTTGTCTCTTGAAACACTTTACAAATAGTTAACCTACAGAGAAAAGGAAGGTTTTAAGTTGAACTTTGTGTGTATGATGTATGTGCATGGGGCTTATATAAACTCTTCAAATAGTATATGAACTCAATAAATATTTATCTTTGACAAATAAATGCATATAAATATGCATGAAGATACATAGTATAAATATTTTCAGTTACTTATTTTTGGTAAGAGAAACTACTTTCTCCTTCCAAATTCAGAATCAAATTTTTAAACCATAATTTAACAGATACTGTTACTCGTGTTCCTGATATATCACGAACCAAAACTTCTTAAAGTTAACATTACATGGCATTTTATTATTCTTAAATGTTATAGCTTTTAACAGATGAATAAGTTGTAATAACCAGAAATCATTAGTCAGTAGACCCTATAACTGAGTGCTGATAACAAGGTTAAGCTTTCTTAAGATCCTTAAAATTTAATATTACTAAGGCTAGATACAACTTTCAGAACACAGATAAGACATTTTAAGAAAAAACTTCAAAAAGCACTGGAACAATATCAATATAAAACTAGAGAAAAATATTTAGGTATATGTAGAAAATGAATTTTTAATTCTAATTAAGAGCACCTTTTATTTTAGTGAGATGGACATACATCAGAAAAGAAGGCTATCACCAAGCATAGAGCTTCACTGAGAAAATTAAAGATGTATCTATTGAGTAAATTCTCAGGACAACCAGCACATGTTCACATCATACTTCTCTGGACCAAATGAAGTCCAAACAAAAGTAAAGCCTGGCATAATAGTGCACACCTGTAATCCCAGCAGCTCAGGAGGTTGAGGTAGAAGGATCACAATTCAAAGTCCTCCTCAGCAACCTACTAAGGGCCTAAGTAACTTGGTGACAACCTGTCTCAAAATAAAATATTTTTTATAAAAAGGACTGGGGATGTAGTTCCATTATTAAGTGCCCTGGGTTCAATCGCTGACCAAAAGAAAAAGTGAATAAATAATATTTTTGCCTCTACTATTCAACTCTAAAATATTTGGAAATTATAAACTTTGAGGAAATACAAAGATACCTAAAATGGAGATTTTGGCTTTCTGTTATCAGACTCTTGCTTGCCTATCAAGAGCAGTATCATTAAACTCTGATACTAAGATGATGAGAATGAAGATAAATATCTTTAACTCAAAATTAATCACCAAAATGTGACTTTTGCCCTAAAATTTTTGTCATTACATTCAAAATTTCACTACACAGACTGATAAGCAAGGAAAACTGAAGGTAAGACCCTATAAAAATAACGAAATTCAGTTTCATTGTTGAAAATATAGATTATTTATAGATTATTTATATTATTTCCTATTATATTATTATTATTATTATTATTATTACATTATTTCTGTCATGTTAATTCATGGAACACTGTTAAAAGTTAACAATGACTATGATAATCCCTAGAGGAACCATTAAAAAATTAATGCAGTCAGGTGTGATGGTATCACTTATAATCCTAGCAGCTCGGGAGGCTGAGGCAATAAGATCACAAGTTCGAGGCTAGTCTCAGCAACTCAGTGAGGCCCTAAGCAGCTTAGTGAAACCCTATCTCAAAATAAAAAATAGAAAAGGGCTGCAGATGTGGCTCAGTGGTTAAGTGCCCCTGGATTCAATACTAACACCAAGCAACGTAGCTAAAACTCAGAAGATATATAGATTAAAAATTACACAATCCTAAAAACAAGAAAAAATACACATTCCATATAAATGCCCAAAATGGGTTGAGGGGAGAAAGAAAGAAAATAAACAGCAAAATAAAAATATAAACCAAGGCTGGGGATATAGCTCAGTGGTGGAGTATGTGCCCAGCATGTGCAAAGCCCTGGGTTCAATCCCCAGTATTGGTGGGGCGGAGGGGGATAGACCCAACTACACATGTAACATTAAATACTAATGGACTAAACACCTCAGTTGAAAGAAGAGGGTTATAAAAATAGGTTCATTCACAATTGCCTGAAGCTATTTCAGCAAGACTCTCCCCTATCCTGATGTGCTAGGTTTATTCAATACCCTCAAACTTAAACCCTCAGGCTTGACAAGGTACCTCATCTAATTTCATCTCATTACAAGCTCATCTAATTTAATTATTTTAAAAATACCATTTCCTGGTAAGAATACTATAATTTTTATATATAAATTAAGAATTCTAATACCGTCAACATTTAAAAATGTCTTTTCAGAACAACTTACTGGTTTAAAAACAAAAAAAATCTAGAACATTTTAACAGCATTTTACCATTTCATATTGATATGTACTGAATCTCTAAATATTTAAGCTAATTTAATATTCTCTAATAAAACACTGTGCTTAACCATCACAAATATTGCTTGAAATTTCAGTAAGAAAACACACCTCTAATACCAGCAACCCAGGAGGCTCAGCCAAGAGTATCTCAAGCTCCAGGATAGCCTCAGCAACTAAGCAAAATCTGTCTCAAAATAAAAAGAGCGGGGGATGTAGCTCAGTGGTAAAGCACCCCTAGGTTCAAGTCCCAGTACCAAAAAGAAGAACAGTTGTTTCCATAGATAAAACTACCAATAGCCATTTTATAATGGAAATGATTTTTTAAATGAAATGAAACATTTTTTTAAAAATCAGAATGAAAGAACTTGTCAGAAGCTTTGGGTTCAATCCCCAGGACAACAACAAAAAAATTATTATTGTCATGTAAACCCATTTTCTTATACTGGATCAAGGACCAAGAATTACTCTGAAATTGGGTTTAAGACTGTTTTATGTAACTCCACCAAAAACAAAAACAAAAAAAACTCTGTGATATCATCTAAAATTTCAGTTACAATAATGGGGTTAACTTTTTTTTTTTTTTTTTGTACCAGGGAATGAACCCAGGGGTGCTTAACCACTGAGCCACATCCCCAGCCCTATTTTTCTTTTTGAGACAGGGTCTCCCTATACTGCTTAGGGCCTCACTAAATTGCTGAGGCTGGCTTTGAACTTGTGATCCTCCTGCCTTAGTCTCCTGAATTGCTGGAATTATACCATGCTTGGCAGGATTAATTTATTTTTTATTGCAAAATTTTCTCCAGATTGGATGAAATGACACAATAAGTAAATGTCTGGGTTCATATGACCCTAGAGTGCTTCCCCAACCTCGTAAATGAAACAAGAGAAAGGCAGCCAAAGGCAACACACACACACACAAAAGACAGCAGAAAGTACTTTTCACTGTTCCCAAAGCATCTCCTGCACGGAATGTTGATCATAAATGAAAAAGGGATATTGTGATTTCCCCTTCCAAACTCAAAATGTTGGCCAAGCTATGGGAAAGAGAAGACAAAATAAGGTTTGAACAGTTAAATGAATAACTTTGTCTCCAAAAACAACCAATATGTCCTAGTCTACTAGCCAATGACCAAGATTCTAATATTCACCTTAATCAATGCATATGATAAATAAACAAGTAAAATTCTATACTTTCTATTGTTACATAAACAAAACCTACCACTTTATATTTAAAGCACTATAATCAAGTCCCAAAGGCTTGTTAAACCCAAACTAAACAATCTTTCTCTCTCTTCCCTAATTAGTTGTTCCTCCTTCTATACTGAATGTTACTATAAATATATACCAGAATCCATGCAATCTTTCTATCATTTTCCGACTAGTATTTTATTATTAAAAAATTAGAAAAATATGTTTCCATTTCTTTCTCTCCTTTTAAAATCATATATAAATATTCATGTATACTTGTATTTCACTTTTTAAAAAAGCAGTTTGAGAGCACCCAAATGAGCATCAAGTGAAATTCTCAATGATGGATGCACAAAAAATTATTGATGACTTCCTTTTAAACAAACAATGCTAGACTCACTGGATATCCATTTGGCAAGGGAAAGAAAAAAGAATTTCAATAGACACCCTGCACTAAACATAAAATTCAATTCAAACTAGATCCCAGATATAAATGCAAAATATACAATAAAATTTCTTAGAGAAAATTCTTGTGATCCCGAGTTAGGCAAAGATTTCTTAAGTCACAATAGCAAAAGCACAATCCAGAAAATAACAAATTGAAAACTTGGACTTCCTCAAAATTAAAAACTTCTACTCTATAAAAGACACCATAAGGAGAAGAGACCAACCAAAAACTGGGAAAAAATATTTTCAAAATCACATGACTGAGGCTGTGGCTCAGTGATGGAGCACTTGCCTAGTGTATATGAGGCACTGGGTTCAATCCTCAGCACCACTTATAAATAAATGAATAAAATAAAGGTCCACTGACAACTAAAAGAATTTTTTAAAAAAATCGCATAACTGATAAATTATATCAAGAACTTGTAGATATATATACATATATACATCTATACACACACATATATACACAATCTCAAAACTCAAAAACAACACAATTTTTAAAAAATGTTAAAAATTTGAACAGACTTTCACCAAGAAAGCTATATAGACAGCAAAACAGCACAAAAAAATATTCAATATCATTAGAAACATGCAAATTAAAACCATAATCAGATACCACTACAGAAAATAATAATAAAGCAGCTAAAGCTGACTATACCTAGTGTTGACAACAATGCAGAGGAACTGGCACTTTCATACACAGCTAGGTGAAATGTAAAACAGAACAATTATACTGGAAAATAGTTTGACAGCTTCCTAAAAAGCAAAATATCCAAGTACTAAATGATCTAGCCCTCCTCAGTAACCCGAGAACATATTTCCATGCAAATATCTACACACAAATATTCAAAGCAGCTTATTTTTATAAGCCAAAATCTAGAAATAATCCAAATGCTCATTCACAGGTAAGTGAATAAACAAACTGTATTATAGACATACAATGGAATACTACCTAGCAATAAAGAGGAATAAGCTACCGATATAATCTGCAACATAAGTGACTCTGAAAATAATTACATTGGATAGAAGTCAGGTGAAGCAAAAAGTACAAACTACTGAATGATTTCATTTATATAAAATATAGAAAATACAAACTATTTTATAATGACAGAAAATAGGACAGGAGTTGCCTACAGTAGGTGATAGTTAAGTTCATTATCTTGCCTGTGGTGATAGTTTCACAGGTGTTAAGATATGTCAGAAGTTATCAAACTGTATACATCAAATATGTGCAATTTACATCAATTACATCTCAATAAACCTATTAAAATCTGTTAGCAAGGTAAACTTTCTTTATTCTTTGGAAGATCTCTTATGAAAGGATAAAAGCCATGAAATATCAGTATCTGCTGAAAAAAGTAAACTAAAGTCAGGCATGGTGGTGCACACGTGTAATCCCAGCAGTTTGGGAGGCTGAGGCAGGAGGACTGCAAGTTTAAGGCCAGCCTCAGCGAATTAGCAAGGCCCTAAGTAACTTAGTGAGACCCTGTTTCAAAATTTTAAAAATAAAAATAAAAAGGGCTGGAGATGTGACTCAATGGTTAAGTGCCCCTGGGTTCAACCTCCAATACCTAAAAAAAAAAAGTAAACTGAGAAATTTAAACTTATAGTCTCATGGATTCTGATGTTATATCAATGCTTAAAATACATCAGATATAAATCAAATGCACATACACATCCATGATTTTATAATTCTTTTAAAAGTAACAATTTCCTTTGAAGATGCCAGAGAATCTTTCTTATGCTAAAGAGAATCAAGTCATTTTTTGAACATTCATATATAATGAGAAAAACAGCAAACATTTATCCTGCTTTTTAAATACTGATTCTACCTCTAAAACTCAGGTAGATATATAGTAGCATATCACACTTCTCTATACAGCAAATAAACAAAATGACAAAATTAGAGTATCATCATTCTATCCAGGCATGGTGGCACATGCCTGTAATCCCAGAGACTCAGGAGGCTAAGGTAGGAGGCTCACAAGTTCAAAGCCAGCCTCAGAAACTTAGGGAGATCATGGCTCAAAATTTAAAGGGAGGCGGGGATCAGGGATGTTGCTCAGTTAAGTGCCCCTGGGTTCAATTCAGTGCAGGTGGTGGGGCGTGGTTTGAGACATCATCATTCTGAACCTTATTGAGTTAGTGAATTTAGGTACTATATATGAATGTCTACTAATTTCACACAGAGAGCTAACCACATATATGATAAAAGAACACTTAACCACCAATAATAATTCTGTCAAAAAAATGTTAAAAATCAAGTCAGGGCTGGGGTTTTGGCTCAGTGGTAGAGCACTTGCCTGGCATGTGTGAGGCACTGGGTTCAATTCTCAGCACCACATGTAAATAAATGAATAAAACAAAGGTCTACCAACATCTAAAAAACACATTTTTTAAAATCAATTCAAACAAATCCAGTAAAACCTCTAAATCCAACTAGTTTACTGGAAACAGAGACAAAAGAACACATTAAACCTTTAATTTTCATAAAAGATTTTAAGACCTAACAACCAATTGAACTATAAGGATCTTCTGTGGATGTTAACTGAAATTATTTTAAAACTTTATATAATGATAAAAGTTTTGAGACCACTGGAAATCTGAACACTGATCACAGATATTTAATTTGATATTAAAAACTTATTGTTTAGTGTTAAGTGTGATCACCATATTACAGTTTTTTTAAAAGACTTTAACCTCTTAAAGACACATAATATATTTATAGATTTCATGTTGTGATTCAGGAATCTATTTTCAAATAATATGAAAAGGAGAAGTGAACAGGAACCTAAATGACACATTATCCATGAGTTGGTCAATTTTGAAGCTGAATGATGGGTATAATATTCCATTTGATCTGATTCTCTATATGCTTGTATTGTCTACAATGAAAAGTTTTTTAAACTTACCAGTTAAATTTACTTTGTAACTACTTTCTGTACATACATATAAAGATTTCAATTACCAATTTTAATTTCTTTATAGACACTACGTCTCTTTCGGACTTCAATTTATTCCTTAGTCTTTTTTGTTGTTGTTAAGTTTTCAAGTATTTACATTATGGCACCCAAACTTTTTATAAAACTATCAAATAGATCTGTGACCTAAGCATATTAAAAATTGCTGACCTATTTAATTTCAAATCAGTTCATATAACATACAGCTTTTCATAATCCATACTAATGTTTCCCATACAGACTCTGCCTTGTGCCATTCTGAACACACTGTGCTTTCCAACTTTTTGTCTTATGCTGATTATTACCCACAGCTAGAAAACAATGCCCACTAAAACTCTCACAGGCCTGAAAAACTTCCACTTGTCTAAAAGCTCCAATATCACCTCCTCCAAGAAGCCTTCCCCAACCTATTTAAAAGTAACTGCTCACTTCCTTATCTATTCTTCTTTAGCACTTAAAACCCACTATTAGTTTTCATTCTTCCAATTACTGGCCTATAGAAACGTCTTATTCTATAAGAATATGAGTTATTTCAGGCAAAAATGTAATCACTACCTTTCAATTCCCACAGGATACCCAAAGGTTTTGTTAAATATATGAACGTTATCTATATGTTGCCTATATATAGTTTTTCCTTGGACTCCATAGACACTACAAAAATTTATACTTACATTTTAAGAGTTTTCAAATATGTTCATCCAGACCTAAGGGAACCATAGATTCAAGGGGAGTGACACCTGATCTAATTTCATTCTCATATTTCTTCACAAAATACCTCCAAGTATCAAAGCGAGATTACTTCCCAGCAACATCAGAACCAAAATAAGAACGATTGGGAAATCAAATCTAAGAGTTCAAAAATGTTAATGGAAGAAAAGAGACACTCCCATTCTATTTCCTATAATCTACCTAGTTTATTCATTTAAAACACAGATGTGCATATTACAAATCATGAGAAGACACCTCTCCTTAATAAAACACACACAGAAAAACCCAAAGAGAATAAATTCAGTGGTTCTCTCAAGGGGCAGAAAATAGGAGTGAGGAGTCAGGGAAGCCCTTTACTTTTTTCAAAAGTTTCTGTATCATCTGCTTTTTAAAAAATAATGGTATGTATCACTAGCAACATACTCAACCCCCCCCCAAAAAAAACACGTAACAGATAGTTTAAAAAGCTATCATCTCATGTTAAGCTAGTTTAAAAAAAGTTTAATTACAGAACTATTTTAATATTATTCTTACCAGATTTAAGACCTGAAATTTTGAAGATGGCACTTGGTTTCCCATTTGTGACAAATCCTAGGAGTTGCCATACTGGCATTCCATTTGAATCAGGATAGGAAAAGTAGACAGATCCTCCCATTCCCTCAGGAAATGGAACTGTTCCCAGCATAAAAACCACAACATGGTTGATATTTTCATAATCAGGCAAGTCAAAAACAAATTTATCCTCTGCCACTTGCTGTGCAGCTGTCTGTACCTAGAAAATAATAAATTCCTCTTAGTTCAACAGTTTGATAAGTTTCTATAACACTTTATCATCACTATAAATCATGTTACCAGCATGGTCAATTATCATGATTATATGAAGTATGTTTGTCTAATCTGGTATGAATCTACCAAATATGCCAGAAAGTGTTAACTTTATGATAAGAGTCCAAAAATACATATTTGGGCTTAATAAGATCACTTAACAGGGCTGGGGAAATAGCTCAGTTGGTAAAGGGCTTGCCTTGCAAGCAAGCACAAGGCCCTGGGTTCAATCCCCAGCACAAAAAAAAAAAAAAAAAAAAAAATCACTTAACAAATGCAATCTTTAAAAAATATAACTACATTCTTTCAGAAGTACCCTGAAAGACTTTTACTTATGTAACAAATAACTACAACTTCAGAATGATGTAAAAATGAAAGGTTCTTCAAACTACATTACCAAGCTTGTATCATCCCATTTGAAGGTATAACTTCAGATAATTAAAATGATTAAGCAATCCAGAAGCCATTAGTCAGTCCTCAATTATTTGAAGATTCTGTGTTTGCAAACTCAGCTACTCACTAAAATTTATTTATAACCCAAAATCAAAGCTTATTATACTTCCGCAGTCATTCATGGATACTTTCATGGATAAAACAACAAAAATTTGAGTTGCCTCGCTTACATATTCCCTGCTGAGGTAGAACTAGGCTATGCAATACCATGTTTCAGCCTGCATACTGTAAACAGATATTTTTTACAGTCTATTTGGTGCCATGTTTGTTTGCATTTTGCACTTTTTGTCAGTGATTTTGCTATTCAAAATGGCCAAGGTTTATAAAGTGCTGGTTATTGTTTCCAACTGCAAAAAAACCTCACAGAGAAGATGCATGTTATTAGATTGTTTTGTTCAGAATGAGTTATGCTGTTGGATCATGAATTGAATATTAATGAATCAACAATGCATATTAAATGTCTTTTTGATGTTTATAAAAAGAAACATATAAAAAAGGTTATGATAACTTGATTTAAAAAAAAAAAAAAAAACAAGGCTGTGAATAGAGGCTCTCTGGAATGTAACCCTGTAGTTCCGCTAGAAGCAATGAGCCAGTACCATTTCAGTGGTCATGCAGACATTAGGGAACATTAGCTACTAGGAAAAATGAGAACTGACTGTATATAAAATATAAAAATTCTTCATTCAATTCGGTATGTAGGAATATAAAACTTTCCCCTTCAGTCAATTCATAATCTAATTGCTCCAGAACTGAACATTAATTTATAAACTAAGATGTTAAAACTTGAGAAATCTTATATTTCAATGCATAATCATTGCTGCTGCATTTATATTCACAAGTATTCAGTACATCCTAAGATAGTTTAGTAATAAATAATCTTTAATACCTGAACAAAATTTTTTAAAAACACTTCACATAGTCACACCCCTCTATTTTGAAAAAAAAATTGGCATATCTGCAATGATTATCCAGTGAGATGCAGTACTTTCAGAGAAAAAATATATATATATTTGGAAAAGTATTGATAATGTTATTTCATATCCATTAGCAAAGAGAAACATTAATTTTGGAAACACTCAAGATAGAAAGGCTGTCAAGAATTTATATACAGTGTGCTTGGTTTTTGCTTGACAATTACTATACACCAAAACTCAAATCTGAATTATTACTATCACCTCTGAAGACTAAATGGTTAATTCTTATTTACCTGACTACAATTTATTTTGTTAGCAGTATTTGCTAATTGTTACCAAAATCTTTCTTCTCCCCTCTATGGTATCCTATCTACTAATAGAAACTTATTAAAAATGTACTGCTATATAATTTATAATCTGTATAACTGTAAATTTATAAAACTATAATTATACAGATTAGAAATTATATAGCAATACATTTTTCATAGATTTATAATTATATAGATTGCTATAAAATTTGTAATTTCTTAGTTATAAAGTAAAATAAATTGCCCTAAAATTAAATCCCAAGATGCTAAGGCTATGTTTTTAAACTCACATTCTGATTCCCTCTTCTGAAATTTTCTAACTCAACTTAAAATTCTCTATTTTAAATATAAAGAATAAAACAAAGGAAGAACAAAAATATAAACCAAACTGCCAGTATGAGTATTAAATTCAATTTCACCAATGTATAGCATGCATATAACATTAGGGAGCATGGAAAACTGTGGTTATTAGTCTTGAATAACCATCAGGCAAAATAAACACTTTTTAAGTGTCAACCCTGTACAAGACACCAGACATTCTAAAAATCTGTACTGACACTCTAATCCTTGACTTTAAGAAAAAAGGTACCCCTCTTTGAGAAAAAACATTCAAGGAATGAAAACTAGGTTCATAACTTGAGATAAGTGGATGTTTTTTCTAGCAATATTTAGGTAAGTTCTGAGATGTTGCAAGGTCTATTTGCCCTGTATTTTACTTATATATTCTAATATTACAGAATTTAAAAGTCAAACACCCACCTCCCACCAAAAAAAAAAAAGTCTTAACCAGGAGTGGTGGTGCATGCCTATAATCTCAGGGACTCCTGGAAGTTCAGGCAGGAGGATGGCAAGTTCCAGTTTTGTTCTCAGGAACTTAGCAAGACCCCGTCTCAAAAACCAAAAAGGACTGGGGATGTAGCTTAGAGGTAAAACACCCCTGGGTTCAATCCCCAGTATCCCCTGCTCCCCCTGCCCCCCACCAAAAAAACACTGATTATAAAGAAATCCCTACTGAATATCCACCACAGAGAGTAGGTATTGGGTGAATAGACACAGATAATTAATTTCCTTCCAAATTAGTTAACAACATGATACATGGTTCCATATAGCTCTTTTATTCTTTAAAAACACATTTTAAATGTCATTGATTAATGACATTTGATTAATGTCATTGATAAATGACTCATCTGAATGCCACACTCCTCCCAAACTGATTCAATTTCCCTATCAAGAGCAGGGTAAGCCAAAATTATCTTACCAGGATGACCAACTACCTACCACCATCCCACAGGGACCTCCCAGTCATTCCAGAGACAAACTTTCTGAGGCCATCAGTCTTTGAAGTTTCTTAGAATAACGCATAGAATACAAACTTAATACTAAAAGTTGACTTAAACAATTCAACAAAGCGGCTGCAATATTGAACAAGCCAGGGAGAGGGAAGGAGGGAGGAAAGGAGGGAGGGAGGGAGGAAGAAAACTCTAAGTAAAAGGTGTCAGGTCTAAAATGGATGTCTGGATGGTTTATACAGAAGCAAACAAGATTCACCCTCCAAATTATTCCTGAACGATTCGAGGTGCTGATCTCATTAAACTATAATGATTTGGCAAAGCAGTTTCTTCTTACCACGAGGGAAACATTTTGCTTTCATCGTTTTCTGATTATCTAAGATATGGCTCACACATAAATTTCAGGCGTTTCTATACCCAATTTCCAATTAAGCATATTTTTACTGGGGACCTTCCAAAGGGACCTAACAGAGCACCTTAATCTCTGACAGTCTGTGAGAAGCTGGATTAAAATTTCAAATGTAAAACGCATTTAAATAGAGCCAATAGAGCTTAAGTTCCTCAACTGCAAAATGGGAATAATGGGTTATTAAGGTTAAATCTGAAGTGCCAAATAAACACTACCCAAAAAGAAACTGACAAAAAGGGTGCAAAGCACTCGGCCCAGTACTTGGTACAAAATACACCCTCAATAAATGACAGCTAATATGGTGACTACTGGACAAGTAAATCTGAACAGTTGATAAAAAGAGCATCCAGGCGTCCCAATCCCCACCCCCCCCACACGCAGCCAAAAATTGATAGACCGGGTTTCCCTGCGTCTCCAGCACCAGTGTCCCACCCTGCTCCCCCGGGTGCGCTCTCTGCATCCTGACCCCTTCCAGATACCACCCGGCCCCATCCTCACCAGCCTCCCCGCCACCAAGCAGCCAAACATGGCGGCGGCTCCGCTCAGCCGGCAGGGACCCGAAGCCGGCGACTAGCAATGCTGTGGCTAGCGCCCCAGAGGAGCCCAAGAACCTTCCAAACTTTACGGAAGGGAATTTGTCCCTCCACTACATAGCTGCAGGACCAGTGACAAGAATGCCTTCTGTCCCCACGACCTCTGACCCTGCTTCCACCGCAACGAGTACTTCCGGGTCTTACGCCCGCTTCCTGCCACTAAAAGAGACGGGCGAGTCATTGTCAGCCCGAGACTACATGTCCCATAGAGCCCTGAGCCGCTTCCGGGAAGGGGGACCCTGGCAGGCTTGCACGTTGGGGTTGGTGGTGTTTTCTGTCCTTGTACTCTCTGGGTCCAAAATTTCCAAGTATGGTGCCGGGAGGAGACGTTTAAAACGTTTGTGTAACAGTTCAGAGCGTAACAGCGCAGCTCTACAATAATCGCTTCACTAGATTCTTACGAAAATCCTGTAAGTATCATTATCTCCGCTTCCTAGATGAGGAAGAGGTTCAAACTGACCAGCCCTAAATCTTTACACAGCAATAAATATAGTAATTTCAGCCAAGTTTCAGAACGTGAGATCAATATACGAAAATCTATTGTGTTTTTATACGCTTGTGTAGATGATACAAAAATGAAATTAAGAAGACAGTTCCATGCTGGCACATACCTGTAATCTCATTGATTTAGGAGGCTGAGGCAGGAGGATCACAAGTTTGAGCTCAGCCTCAGCAACTTAGCTAGGTCCTAAGCAACTTAGTGAAACCTTGTCTCAAAATAAAAAATAAAAAGGGCTGGAATGTAGCTCAGCGGTCAAGTGGCCCTGGGTTTAGTCCCCAGCACCAAGAAAAAGAAAAAGAATGAAAATGATTCCACTTTCAGTAGTATCAGCAAGAATAAAATAAGAATAAATTTAATAACAACAAAGTATAAAACATATACTCCAAAAAAAAAAGGTTTTGTGCAGGGCCCTGGGTTTAAACCCCAGTCAGTTGTTTCTGGTTCTCTCTCCCTCCTCCCTCCCACCTCCCACACACTTAAGAATTTATAAGAGATCTAAATAGATGGGAAAACACCCTAGTTCATGGGCAGAAGACAATATTAAGATGGCAATACTTGGCTGTATTGGTTTACGATTCCCTGCAATCTCTATCAGAATCCTACCTAACTTCTTTTTTTGTTTCATACCTGACTTCTTTATAGAAATTGACAAACTGCCAAATGTGGTGTGGGCACCTGTAATATCAGCTGCTCAGGAGAGTGAGGCAGGAGGATTGCAAATTCAAGGTCAGTCTGGGCAATTTACCAAGACCCTGACTCAAAATAAAATAAAAAGGGCTGTAGTTCAGTGGTAGAGCACTTGCTCTGGGTTTAATCCCCAATACTGCAAAAAAAGAAATTTATAACCTGATTCTTAAATGTATAAGCAATTGCAAGAATAGTCAAAACCATCTTGAAAAAGAACAAACTAGGTTTCACACTTCCCAATTTCAAAACTTAAAAAAGCAACAGTAATCAAGTCAGTATTGGCATAAGGGGAGACATATAAATAAATGGAACAGGATTGAGAGTCCAGGAATAAAACCATTGATTTTTAACAAGAGTGTCAAGACCTTTCAATGCAGAAAAGAATAGAAAATAGTTTCTTCTAGAAATGATGCTGAGACAGGTGGATAGTCATAAGCAAAAGAATGAACTTGGACCCTTACTTCAGACTGTATATAAAATTTCACTTAGGATGGGGAAAGGCTGGTCAATGGGAATTAAGCTATAGTTAAATAGGAGAGATAAATTCTGATATTCTGTTGCACAGCAGAGTGACTACAGATATAATTATGATGTGGTAAACATTAAAAATAAAAGTGAGAAGAAATGATTTTTAATGTTTTCACCATAAAAGGGTAAATGTTTGAAGAAGCAGGTAACTTTACCCTGACTTGAACATTATACAAGTATATGCATGTATTGAAACATCACATGGTATCTATAAATGGCCCTTTCTTCCATTGTCAAAGTCAATGGTGTAGCATCTTGCTTCAGTCCTCACAATGCCTCCTTTTCTTTTTCAAACATCACTCGGCCTCCCCAACTCCACTTTTTTTTTTTTTTTCCCCTGGTACTGGGAATCGAACCCTAGGGTATTCTACCACTGAGCTACATCCCTAGTCCTTTTTATTTTTTATTTTGAGACAGGATCTAGCTAAGCTGTCCAGACTGGCCTCAAACTTGTGATCCTCCTGCCTCAGGCTCCATAGTAGCTGGAATTGCAGGTGTCCAACACCATGCCCAGCTTCTGCCACCCTCTTATAAAGATATTTGTAATTGCATTTAGGACCCATCAAGATAATCCAGAATAACTCACAATCTTGAGATCCTTAATGACATCTGCACATTCTTTTTTGCCATGTAAAGTAATATTCGAAGGTTACAGATATTAGGACATGACCATTTGTGGGTGGGGTGGGAGGAGCCATTATTCAACTTACCACCATAATCTTAATAAAAACTCCAAATGTGGAGCTGGACATGGTGGTGCATGCCTGTAATCCCAGCACTTGGGAGGCTGAGGCACAAGGATCACAAGTTCAAAGCCAGCCTCAGCAACTTAGCGAGGCCCTAAGCAACTCAGTGAGACCCTGTCTCTAAATAAAATGCAAAAAATAGGGCTGGGGATGTGGCTCAGTGGTGAAGTGCCCCTGAGTTCAATCCCCAGTACCAAAACAAACAAACAAACAAAAAATAAACCTTCAAAGGTGGAGTAAGTAAAAATCATTATTTAGCTACATTAAGAAGATGGAATAAGAGGAGGCGTAAATAGCTAAAATCTTTGAACATAGTCAATATATTGCAACTGATGAATTTAAAAGAGCAGCAATTGTATGCTACTTGTGAATTACTTAGAATTATGAGGTAAACAAAAGAGACAGCTAAAAATCTTAAAAGTTGCTTCTAAAGAATACAACATGAACAGAAAACTACTGTTTTTTAAGGGTTTTTTTTTTTTTTGCACTGTTTGGCTTTTTAAACTGTGCCTATTATATTAATAATAAAATTTAATTTTATAGAAGTTCGAAAATGAAGGAATTTGACTACATTTCTTATAGTATTTGATTATATGTCCCTGCAATAAATATTTCTTTCTTTAGTATTATTGTTTTAAATCACAGCATTACAGCTTCTGAACGTTTCTACCTAGAATAAGTATGTCATGAAATAATAACAACTAGTAAACAAATTTCAGTTTAGAGTAGTTTTACTGTAGATTTGAAACTTTACAATGCTAGTTCTCCCTTGAAAGCAGATCTAAATGGCTATTTCTGTTTCTGTATCTTTTCACCAGTAGTAATTACAAAAATGTCATAAATTCTCCCTCATGTCCATACCCATGCAATGTGACTTAGTAGCTCATCCCATCAAGAGATAAGAGAGAGTGTCTATTTCTTCACCCTCTTGGTCTTATTTGATTTGACCAGCAGAAGTGATGCTGTACCAGCTCCAAGCTTAGGCCTGAAAACTGTTGGTAAGCTTCTGCTCTAATTCTTGGACTTTGCCAGTCTACTATAATAATAAGCCAAGGAGAGGCCTGCTGGCCTTCCATTCCTCAACCAACAACCAGTCAAACCTCAGAGCTGACTTGTAGCTGATCATATACTCCTGAGTGAGCCCAGTCGAGACCAGAAGAGCCACCTAGCTGAGCTCAACCCAAACAGAATCATGAATTAAATAGTTGTTGTATTAAGCCATCAAGTTTTGGTGAGTTTTGGTAAGCAAAAAAGCTAACTTCTACATAGTTCCTTCAAAATCTGTAATTTTATTAATTTTTCTTCACTATGGCAAATGATAATAATCATCTATTTGACATCCATTTCCCCATTCTTCCTTTTTAACAGAAGCCCAGTTTTGATCAGGAATCCACACCTCCTCTATGTGACTTGGAGCCCCAGGGGAAGACCCTGTTTAATCAGCAGTTTTCTGTTCCTTTGCTGTGATTGGTTTGTGATCAGTCCCATAACCTGAGAGGATGCTAGCTCAGAGTTTCTGGGACGTTTCCTGTTCTGAAAAAATGTCACATGGAGGGGCTAGGGATTTGGCTTAGTGGTGGAGCACTTTCCTAGCTTGCATAAGGCCCTGGGTTCAAAGTTCAACACTTCCCCTCCCCAAAATATACAGAAATCATCATTTTCTCCTTCTGTATTTTGACATATCTGGAGGCGACACATGAAGTTGTAGCAACCATCTTGAAACCTCAATGGGAACACCCTGAGAAGAAAACCAGTACAATCAGGAAGGTAGAGCAAGAAGATGAAAATAACTTGGGTCTTATTAATTCCTTGTGCTGTTGATTCAGTTAGCCCTAGAGCTTATCCTACCTATGTACTAATGGTTGTGTGAGATAATATATTTTTTTAATTGCTTAGAGGGATTTTAGTTGATTTTGTTGCTACTTCCAAATGATGTTATAATAAACACAAACCCCAAGTGAGCAGAGAATGTGTTGTTTTGTTTACCACTGTCTCTCCAGTGCATAGTCCAGCATCTAACCCCTAGTAAGCATTTAATTGTTACTTACTGAATAAATTATCCCATTGACAATCCTTTTAAGTATGCCTGCAGTTGATATATATCATAAATATATATAACATAAAAATAAATATAGCATAAAAATATATATAGCATAAAAATATAACTAGAGAGCCTAACTACTCTTGAGTGTAAGCCCTTTAAGAACATGGCTAGAATTTTGCCATCTCTCCAACAGATGGTGCCCATAATCAGGTGTTCTGATCTCCCGGACCCCTATTCCCCTCCCCTCACCCTACCCTCCTTCAGTCTATTCTTTGCATATGTTTCCCTTTGAAAATACAGTACTCCTCAGGGTGTGGTCCCTGGGCCAGCAGCATGAATAGATATAGGAACTTATTAAAAATGCAAATTTCTGGCTCCACCCCAAACTTATTGAATCAAAAACTCTGGAACAGGACAAAACAATCTGTAATTTAATAGGTGATTCCAATGCATGCTTAAAATTTGAAAACCACTGCTAAACACAATGTAAAAGGCAAGACTCTACATGTTAAGGCTAAGAATATTTTGGACCCGATAAGGCATGAATCTTCCCTTTTCCCAGGATACCTTTTCATAAGGGAATAGTTCTAGTTGTGTTCTAGCATGCCTTTATCTCTCTAGACTCTATCCCATACTGCCTGAAACTCATTATAAATCTCTAAGCAAAGATTTCTTAGTTCGTTTTTCATTCATCTAACATTTCTTTGAATGTCTACCATGTATGCTAAGCATTGAGGATTTAAAAAATAAGGAAAGGTACCTGTTTCTAAAGCTGTCTAGCACTGAATTTTAGAACACAGGAAACCATAAAGGTACATCCTTTTCAGTGGTATGCTAAAATGAACAGGTTCAATCAGGTGTGTGGCTTAAGGAAAAAACGGAAGAGAGGCAATAACTCAGAGAGAGCCCTATCCAGAGGATGAACATTTATTTATTTAACAAATATTAACTAAGTTCCTTGAATGGCATGCAAGAAAGTAGTCTGACTACATGGAAAGTTTCTACAATTAAGACAGGAATCACAATAATGGGACAATAGATAAAAAATAAAACCCAAACAAAAAAACCCTGGCACAATAAACTGTTACTCTTTATAGCATGGCATTTTGCTTCTCTATCCTTGTGCTTTTTTCAACAAGACCTGTTATGAGAACCAGATAAAATCACAGAAGCAGAATTGCACAAAATAAAATAGTTACTAGGGAAAAATCTAAAGTCTCTAGCTTTACTTGTTTTTAGTCAACTTAAAACTCACTAGTTTTGGAGGTCACACAGCTGGATATTGTTAGTCTCCCACTGGCTTCACTATAAATAATGCCCCTGACATGTGGGTTATGATGGTAACGATTGCCTAGCTTGCTTTTCAGGGACTTGAAGGCTACCTTTGCTGAAAACACTGACTCTTTACTTGGCCCTGCAGATAACTGATGGATGATTGGAAACAAGATGAAAGGCATAGCAGGTCTATCTTCATATTATGTCTGTCCCCTTTGTTGCCTTAATTTTGGGGTCAGATTCTACTTTACTCTGCATGGTATGTGTTTTCTTCTATGGCACCCTTGTGTTATTTCAGTAGCTAGAGCAGCCAAGCACCCAAAGTTCTTCACTTAATCATAAGGTCCAGATGTAGCCACAAGGCTAGGATATTTGCATAGGATGATGGTGTCAGCTGTAAGAATAACTCAGCAGTTCCGGGGACAAGTTGACCATGACTGCCCGGTAGTCCAAATCTCATGCAAGAAGTATCTTTTGGAACTGTGTCCCTGGCCAGTGGAAAATTACTGGACTTCAGTCCACACCAGCAAATCAATAAACTCATATCTACCATCATTCAGGAAGCAGTCTGTTCCCTTGTTCAGAGCTGTGTCCCTTCAATTGAAGCCCCAGTTAAATCTTTGCCTGTGTGTACTCCCAAAACGTGGTTGTTTGGTTTCAACCAAGTCAAAAATTCCCATCTGCAGTAACACTACCAGGGATGCAGCCTGGCAGGAGTTAGTTCTAAATCTGGCAAGGCCAGCAGAAGGAGAGAAGGATCAGCTAGTGAGGAACCCTGTCAAGTCCCAATGTTTTCACAGCTAGTTTGTTGGCTAACCTGGCTTTTGGTCCTGGACCTGAAGCTTACAGAGTACAAGTCATAGAAAGAGAAGTGTCCTGATAGGAAGCTGAGTCAGGTCCCAAGCTGGGTCAGTAATTTTAAGTCTCAATAGAAGTGACCCAACAGGTAACAGCTGTTAGTTCTCCACCAATCCCACCACCAATAGCCTTTGACATGGGTTTGGGAGACACTAGTTTGTAATAGGGAGAGTTTCAACTTGACTGTGAAAAGTTGAGCTGGGCTGAGCCAGACCAAGAGAAACTATATCATTAAATCTAATTTGGTTAATTTTGTTGTATAGTCTTATAGCTTAGCAAAAAATTTGAGTTTACTTTTGAAATATACCAAATGATTTTTAAATTAGGACATTTGTAATGAAGTAATAGTTTCAAAGTCTGTGTATCAGAATCACCTGGAGGAGCTTTTTAAAAATTCTTAATTCCAATCTCTTAGGTTGGGATTTAAATCTGCCATGTGTCTTCCCTAAATGATTCTAGTACATTAGCTTTAGCTTTTTGTTGTTGTTGTTATTTCATTGTACATAAGAATTGAACCTAGGGATGCTTTATCCCCAATCCTATTTTTTAAATTTTGATACAGGGTCTGTTATGGTTTGGATATGAGGTGTCCCCCAAAAGCTCACATGTGAGACAATGCAGGAAGGTTCAGAGGAGAAATGATTGGGTTGTAAGAGTCTTAACCCAATCAGTGAATTAATCTCTGATGGAATTAATTGAAGTGGTAGGATCTGGCTGGAGGAGGTGGAAACTGGGGTGTGGCTATGAGGTATATATTTTGTATCTGGAGAGTAGAGCCTATCTGCTTCTTGTGATGTGAGCTGCTTCCCTCTGCCACACTCTTCCGCCATGATATTCAGCCTCCCCTCGAGCCCCAGGGAAAGGAGCCAGCTTTCTATGGACTAGGACCTCTGAAACTGTGAGCCACAAATAAACCTTTCTTCCTAAAATTGTTCTGGTCAGATCCTTTAGTCACAGCAGCAAAAAAGCTGACTAAAGCAGGGTATGAATTGCCCAGGTTGACCTTGAACTTGAGATCCTCCGACCTCAACTACACAAGTTGCTGGGATTACAGGTTTATGCCAACAAACCCAGCTCTGGCACATTCACTCTGCACATTTGAGAACCACTGCATGAGGGATTTGCATAGGGGACTATTAATGAAATGCTTTGCACACCCGGCAAATTAGATATATGCTACTGTGCACTAGATGCTTATATGTTAAGGTAAAGGTAAGAAAGTATTTTGGAGGGCCTTCATAGAGGGTTTTAACCTCCAAAAGTCACAAACTTCATATTTCAATAGGATTTATTGTGGGAATGAGGGGAACACGAGAACTCTTATAGAGGTTGCTACTCAAAATTGCAATACTTTAAGCCTAGCTTTATAACCAGACTGAGAAAAAATACACCAAACATTTTTATACTAAATTTTACATTTAAAAAGTGATTTTGCAATGAATAAAGAAAATTAAATAACGGACAATACATAGCACAGGGTATCAATTCATTACTACATATTTCTTTTAATGATTTCCTGACAATTCCAAAATAAATGGTTTCAGAATGTAAACATACATTCAGTCATTACAGAGAAATATAACAGAATTCACCCAACTTTTTTTTTATTCCACATCAGCCTGAGGTAACTAAAGACAGAAAGATGAAATGAGTCTGCTTTCATTCACTGGAAGTGTTCCTCTGCATTAGAAAACAGCAACAAAATACCAAAAATTTTTGTAGAAATCCACCAGCTTAATTCCAAAATGATAGTTTCTATGAATCACAACAGGGGAAATCCAGAGGTAATAACTGAAAGGAGGGAAAGTTATAAACTGTACAGTGTCTGAACTATTGGTAATTGTTAGAGAGACCATGCAGCATTTTTCATTTATACTTATATTTCTGATAGCATGGGTCCTGTTCCCAACCCCCTTGGAAGAAGCCATCTAGACCAATTCCCCCTAGATGGATGCGTTTCAAACTGTAGGTGGAGATCCATTAGCAGGTTGTGAAATCACTTTTTTGAATCACAATCAGCATTATGAAAAAGAAAAAAGTTCAAAATGTATTATACATGAGAAGTGTATCATTTCGTGGAAGTTTGTTTCTTTTGTGCATCTGTGTATGTATGATTGGGCTATTATGTCTGTCTGCTGTGGGTTGCATTTGAAAAGAAAAATTTTAAAATTATTGTCCTGATGATACCTCATCCAAGCCTGAAGATGCAGTTAAGCAGAATGACTGCCCTCTTTGCCTCAGATGAGCATTTAAATCTTTAAGCATTTCTAGAAAAGGAGACCATCAGTTTTTTAGGCTTCTACCCTTCTCAGGCATTTGCTTAAAGATACCTTTAATATCATTTAATTTCTATGTAGCCCTTTTGAACATTCTGTAGTAGGATACACCCAAAGTCACACCTTAAGCTTTTCTCACCCCATTTTTTCTTGTAAAGGCCTGCAACTTCATTCTATTTGTCATCCTTAAAATAGCAACCATAAACTCTGCCTCAGGTCCAGATTTTCCCACAGAGCACAATCTGGCTCCCCTATATCCTATTGGTGAAAAAAGGAGGAAATACATGTTTCTATGTGTGTTGCTGGTGTGGGATGAAGATTTTTTTCTATTTATTTTACTTAAACTGACCAAAGAAACCCAGAGTCAGAGAAAGACTAATAGTAAGACTTTAAGAAGTTTAGAATAGAAACAAAAACCTATGAACAGATGTCAGTGCCAGATGGTGTTGCTGGGAAAAGGGAGGCATGGGACCTCAGGGCAGCTCTAGACAGGGTAAGCTTTCATAGGTACACAAGTGATCTAAACAGTACAGGGCACGGAGCTCAGAAAGTCCCTTTGCTTGGCTTACTGCTCTGCTGTCCCCATCTAGAAATTCTTCAGGATTTTATCTTTACTCTTGCATTTCATAAGTGAAATCTAAAGGAACAATGTGTCATGTGTGCACATATAGGGAATACATGCAATATGAAGATTTCCTGCTACCCCCATTAATATACAGCACTCATAATTCCCCATCAGCACAGACTTCCAATGGACCTACAATGTGTAGAATTCAGTGAGGCTCCAAACAAGTGCAAGGTAAACATGTTTTCTACAATTGAGCAGGAAGAGGTGTTGACAGTTCTAAGAGGCCATGCTTTCTGCTTGAACCAGAACTTAATTTGAATGCAGAAAGAAGATAGAGCATTTTTAGTACTAGTAGAATATATGGTATAAAGTAAAATAAAAGCAATTGAGCTATTTTTATGTGGCATTTCTACTGCACTGATAATAATAAAACACATACATGTACAAACACAAAATAAATGGGATTTCTATGATTTTCACATAGGAGTTAGATGTTCTTATGTTTGTCTTCAAAACTGTCAAGACAGAATATAAAGATAGTTAACAGTGTGTTAATAATTTAACATTTACTTGGAATGGCATTAGTTAACAAATTATAAGACACCACAAGTTGAGAAAGAAATTGTAGAAGGAAAAATGATCTGTTTTAGAACTTCTCACCTCATTTTTTTGTTTTTAAACAAGGGACTTACACTTTCACTTTGTAACCTGCAAATTATGTAGCTAGCCCCGTCTTTAGGACTAGAAACATAACCAGCAGCATCCTCTGTTCCTCTTGAATTATTCTTTCACAAATGAGCTGGGCATGGGATCCATGAAGTTCAGGGGGCTATAAGATGACTGCTTTCTGAAATCAACCAACAAGTCTCACTATGCCCCTTATCCAGGCCGTGGCTCCTTTGAAGGCAAAAGAGCATGCTCTTGGTCTGAATGGGTACTGATAGTGTAGGGATGCTTAATATGTCTGTTGAACAGGGTACTGTTCACTTGGAATTGGAGGTCCAGGTGAACTAGGTGTGTACTTTCCATTGTCCTCACTATCCAAGGTGCAGTTGTAATCCAGGAAGGAAACGGGTTCCATGATGTATAACTACATGGAGAGCTAAAGGGTTTTCACAGCGTTGGTTAACTGTGTGTGTGTGTGTGTGTGTGTGTGTGTGTGTGTACTAGCAATTAAACCCAGAACCTTAAGCATGCTAAGCACTTGATTGTGAACTATCTGGTTGACCTAAATCTTCAACAATTTTAGAGACCTACTTAAGAGTTCTTTTGTTTTAAAAACTAGCATCCACCAAAGGGATAATCAAAACAATGGCTGGTAGACAGAAAATAGGTCCTCTGTTTTTATCATTGTTTTTGGTACACAGCCATGCCCTGTCATTTTTATGTTGCCTATGGCTGCTTTCATGCTATAGAAGCAGACTCAAATAGTTATGACAGAGACTATATGACCTATATTTCCTATCTAGTTCTCTGCAGAACAAGTTTATTGACCCCTGACGTACAGAGATATACACTAATAAACAACAAAATTGAAGTGGGCACTAACATATACTGGTGGGGCAACTATAATTTGGTACAACGTTAATAGAGATAAATGCCCTTTCATTCAATAACTAATTCTGATGAATGAATCTGAGGAATCAGAGAGGCACACAAAGAGTTGCATGCTGGGCTGTTAATAAAACATTGCAGCAGCAAAAAAAATGGAAGTAATGAACATATCTAACACAAGGCAGTCAACAGATAATGTATTCATGGATATGTATTGAAATATGCAAACAAAATAGTATTTGAAGAATCAGAAGCAATCTGAAAATAAAGCATATAAACAACATTTTCTGTAATATCATTTGTTTAGAATTGTGCACACAAAAAAATATTCCATAAATAAAAGCAATCATTTCTGGGTAATAAATTAAAAGTGGGTTTTACTTTTTTCTTTGTTTTCTTTTTGTGGTGCTGGGGATTGAACCCTGAACCTTTTGCATAATAGGCTACTCTTTATGCTTCTATACAAACTGCACATGTGACTTAGAAACTTTAAACTGGAGTTAGGGATGTAGCTCAGTAGTACAGTGCTTGTCTAGCCTTGAATTCAATCCCCAGGCACTAAAAAAAAAAGTTTGAGGATGGTATTGATTTTTTTGTTTTTTATCTTAAGGAAATATAGATGAATTTACATGATGTGCTTCAAAATAATCTGGGGTGGATGTATGGACAAAACAAGATAGCTATGTATAAATAATCTTAAGACTATGACATTGTATAAGAAATATGCTGAACAATTATCAAGTCAAAAAGGAACAGGGAATTTAAAAAGATATTTTGAGTCAAAAATTGAAACAACATACCAAAACTTACCAGACGCAGTAAAAGTAGCTTTAAGAGGGAGGTTTATAGCATTAAATGCCTCTTCAAAAAAGATCTCAAACAACTTAACATTATACCTCAAAGAACAAGAAAAATAGAGAAGGTCAATAAAACTAAGAGTTTGTTTTTAAAAAAGTTAATAAGGCCAGGTGTGGTGACACACACTTGCAATCTCAGCAACTTGAGAGGCTGAGGCAGGAAACTTTCCAGTTCTAGAATACCCTTTGCAACTTAAGACCCTGTCTCAATAAAAAAATGAAAAGAACTGGGGATGTAGTTGAGTGGTAGAGAGTCCCTGAGTTTAATCGCCAGTACTGAAAAGAATAAATAAATAGAAATAAAAAGCTAAATAAAATTGACAACCCTTAGCTAGATTAAGACAAAAGAAGACTCATAAATAAAATCAGAAATAAGAAACATTACAATACAGCATCCCTTCATGCTCAAAACACTAGAAAAAATAGGGATAGTGGGGACATTCCTTAACATTGTAAAGGCTATTTATGCCAAGCCTACAGCTAATATCATTCTAAATGGAGAAAAATTGAAAGCATTCCCTTTGAGAACTGGAACAAGACAGGGATGCCCTCTTTCACCACTACTATTCAACATCGTTCTTGAAACTCTAGCCAGAGCAATTAGACAGACCAAAGAAATTAGAGGAATACGAATAGGAAAAGAAGAGATCAAACTATCCCTATTTGCTGATGACATGATTCTCTATCTAGAAGATCCTAAGAATTCCACCAGAAAACTTCTGGATCTCATTAATGAATTCAGCAAAGTAGCAGGATATAAAATTAATGCTCATAAATCTAATGCATTTTTATTCGTAAGTGATGCATCCTCTGAGAGAGAAATTAGGAAAAGTACCCCATTCACATTAACCTCAAAAAAAATAAAATACTTGGGAATCAATCTAACAAAAGATGTGAAAGACCTCTACACTGAGAACTACAGAACACTAAAGAAAGAAGTTAAAGAGCATCTGAGAAGATGGAAAGATCTCCCATGTTCTTGGATAGGCAGAATTAATATTGTCAAAATGGCCATACTTCCAAAAATGCTATACAAATTTAATGCAATTCCAATTAAAATCCCAATGACGGACCTCATAGAAATAGAGCAAGCAATCATGAAATTCATTTGGAGGAATAAGAGACCCAGAATTGCTAAAGCTATCCTTAGCAAGAAGAGCGAAGCAGGGGGTTTCACAATACCAGACCTCCAACTATATTACAGAGCAATAGTGATAAAAACAGCATGGTATTGGTACCAAAATAGACAGGTAGATCAATGGTACAGAATAGAGGACACAGAGACAAACCCAAATAAGTACAGGTATCTCATACTTGACAAAGGAGGCAAAAACATGCAATGGAGAAAAGACAGCCTCTTCAACAAATGGTGCTGGGAAAACTGGAAATCCATATGCAGCAAAATGAAACTAAACCCGTATCTCTCACCCTGTACAAAACTCAACTCAAAGTGGATCAAGGACCTAGAAATCAGGCCAGAGACTCTGCACCTAATAGAAGAGAAAATAGGTCCAAATCTTCATCATGTTGGCCTAGGACCAGATTTCCTTAACATGACTCCCAAAGCGCAAGAAATAAAAGCACGAATCAATGATTGGGATAGAGTGAAACTAAAAAGCTTCTTCTCAGCAAAGGAAACAATCAGCAATGTGAAGAGAGAGCCTTCAGAGTGGGAGAAAATCTTTGCCACACACACTTCGGACAGAGCACTAATCTCCAGAATCTACCAAGTACTCAAAAATCTTTACACCAAGAACACCAATAACCCAATCAATAAATGGGCCAAGGAAATGAACAGACACTTTACAGAGGAAGATCTACAAGCAATCA
>JAJEJO010000730.1:31111-59830 GCA_020662805.1 Glaucomys volans | reverse complement strand
TGTGAATGCATGAACGCACAGATGGTGTGACTCTACTTTGTGTACAACCAGTGAAACAATGGCTGTACTCCATTTGTGTTCAATAAAAAAAAAAAAAAAGAAACATTACACCTGAAACAGAAATGCTGAGCATCTTGAGACCACTATGAACATTTATACACCAACAAATTAGATAACCTCGAACAGATGAATTATTAGAAACCTATAACATACCAAGACTAAATTATGAAGAAATCGAAAATCTGAACAGACCAATAGTAAGTAAGATTTAATCAACAACATAAAGTCTCCCATCAAAAAAAGCCCAGAGCCACACGTGGTGATGCATGCCTGTAATCCCAGGGGCTCGGGAGGCTGAGGCAAGAGGATTATGAGTTCAAAGCCACCCTCAGCAAAAGCGAGGCACTAAGCAACTCAATAAGACCCTGTCTCTAAATAAAATACAAAATAGCACTGGGGATGTGGCTTAGGCATCAAGTGCTCCTGAGTTCAATCCCTGGGACCACCACCACCCCTCACCAACAAAAAAGCCCAGAATTAAATGGCTTCACTATTGAACTCTACCAGACATTTAGAGAACTGACACCAATTCTTCTCAAACTCATCCAAAAACATGATGAGGAGGGACTACTTCCAAACTCAATTTACAAGGTCAGCATTGATACTAATGCTAAAGCCAGATAGGACACAAGAAAAGGCCAGTATCCCTAATGAACATAGATGCAAAAATCCTCAACAAGACTCGCAAACCATACTCAACAGAACATTAAAAAGATCATATGCAATTGTCAATTAAAATTAAAAATTAAAATTAAAAATTAAAAAATTGTCACCAGGAGCAGGGACACACATGTAATTCCAGGGATTTGGGAGGCTGAGGCAGGAGGATCTTTAGTTTGAGGTCAGCCTAAGCAACTTAGTGATTCTCTGTCTCAAAAATGAAAATGGGCTGGGAGTGTGGTCAGTGGTAGAAAGCCTTGCGGTTTAATTCCCAGTATAGGGACACACATACACAGCCATATGTAGCTCAACAAAGGGCCACATTCTGAAGAATATTATTGATTTTGTCATTGTCCAAACATTATAGAGTGTGCTTACAGACAGCTACAATGTCACCAGGCTTTATCTTAGGGGACCACCATTATATATGTAGTCTGTTGATGTTGGCAAAGTTTTTATGAGGCAAATGGTCATATTTAGTCTTGATCATCAGTTCCTGACACAAGGTTCTAAAATCCTTGGAATCAACTGAGTAAAAAGAATCATTTTGTATATGAGATAACTGGCAATTAGGGATTTCTGGATAGCTTCAGGATGGGGGCTGATCATCAGAAAATGAAGGCATGATTACAAGGTGAGAATTTTCAGCTCTACCCCCAAATAGGGGCAGGAGATGGCCAGTAATTTAACAAACACGCTACGAATGGAACCTCCACAAAAAAACTCTAAGCAATGTGTTTCAGAAAGGTTCTGGGTTGGTGAAGCACCTACATGCCCAAAGAGTGGTGCATTTTAATTCCTGGGACAGAATCTCCCTTCCAGACTTCACCCAATGTACCTCCTTCATGAGGCTGTTGATATGTAGCCTTCATATTATCCTTCATAATAAGCTGGTAGTACTAAGCAAGCTGTTTTCTTTGAGCCATTCTAGCAAACTATTAAAGCTGAGTGGCTATCAGAAGTATAGGAGATCCAGACTTAAGAATTGGCATCTAAAGTATTTGCAGTCTGGTGGAACTAAATTCCTAACCTGTGGGGTCTGATGCTAACTCCAGGTAGTGTCAGAACTGAATCGAATTGCTAGACACCAAGTTGGGTGGTTCATGGAGTGGAAAGCACCCACACATTTGGTGTCAGAAGTGTTGAAATAGTTTGGCTATTGTGAATTGTGCTGCTATAGACATGGGTATACACCTATCACTGAAGTAAAATGACTTTAATCCTTCAGAGTAAATACCAAGAACTGTTATGGTATTGCTGGTTCAAATGGTGGCTCCATGCCTAGTCTTTTGAGAAGACTCCATACTGGTTTCCATAGCAGTTGCTCCAATTTACGGTCCCATCAACAGTGTAAAAGTGTTCCTTTTTCTCCACATCCTTTCCAGCATTTATTTTTATTTTTATTCTTGATAATTGCCATTCTGACTGGTATGAGATGAAATCCCAGTGTAGATTTGCATTTCCCTAATTGCTAATGATGCTGAACATTTTTTCATGTATTTATTGGCCATTTTTATTTCTTCTTTGAAAAGTGTCTGTTTAATTCATTTGCCCATTTATAATTAGGTTATTTGATTGTTTGGTGTAAAGTTTTTTGAGCCCTTTATGTCCTTTGTCAAAAGAGTAACTAACAAAGATTTTTCCCCATTCTGTAGGTTCTCTCTTCACATTCCTAATTGTTTCCTTTGTGGCACAGAAGCTTTTTAATTTGATGCCATATCATTTTTTTAACTTTTGGCACTATTTCCTGAGCTTTAGGGGTCCTAAGAAAGTCATTGCCTGTGCCTAAAACTGGAGTGTTGACCTTACGATTTCTTCTGGAAGTTGCAATTTCTGGTCTAATTCCTAGTTCTTTGATTCATTTTTAGTTGACTTTTGTGTAGGGTGAAAGATAAGGATCTAGTTTCATTCTTCCACATGTGGATAACCAGTTATCCCAGCATCATTTGTTAAAAAGGCTGTCTTTTCTCCAATCTATCTGTTTGGCAACTTTGTCAAGGATCAGATGATTGCATCTGTGTGGGTTTGTCTGTGTCTTTTATTGTGTACCATTGGTTTATGCCAGTACCATAAAGTTTTTGTTGCCATAGCTCTGTAGTATAATTTGAAGTCAGGTATTGTGATGCCTCCAGCATTGCTTTTTTGGCTTAAAATTGCTTTGGCTATTTTGGGTCTTTTATTCTTCCAAATGAATTTTAGAACTGTTTTTTTCTGGTTTTGTGAACATGTCATTGGTATTTTGAAAGGGATTGCACTGTATATTGCTTTTGGTAGTATGGCCATTTTAATATTAATTCTGCCTATCCATGAACATGGGAGGCCTTTCCATCTTGAGGTCTTCAATTTTTTAATGTTCTGTAGTTTTTATTGTAGAGGTCTTTCACCTCTTTGGTTAGATTTATTCCTAAGTATTTTCTTTTTGTTTTGGCTATTGTGAATGAAATTGTTTTCCTTATTTCTTTCCCAGATTCATGTTGATTATATGTTGATTTGTAACCTGCTACTTTGCCAAATTTGTTTATTACCTCTAGAAGTCTTTGGGTGGATTTAAAATTTGTGTTTGTCTTAAGTCGTAAATGGACACAGTACCTTTATTTTTATGTGGTGCTGATGATTGAACCCCGTGCCTTACATATACTGGGCAAGCACTCTGCCACTGAGCTACAACCCCAGCCCCTGGTGTTTTTTTGTTTTTATCTTCTAGTTCTAGGATTATATCACCTGCAGTGATAATTTGACTTTTTCCTTTCCTATTTTTATCCCTTGTATTTGCTTCTCTTGCCTAATGGCTAGAATTTCTACACTATATTAAATAGGAGTGATGAGAGTAGACATCCTTGTCTTGTCCTAGATTTTAAAGGAAATGCTTTCAGTTTTTCCCCATTTACTATGAGGTTGGCTTTGGGTTTTTAATATATAGTTTCATGATGTTGGGGTAGATTCCTTCCATCCCTAGTTTCTTCAGTATTTTTGTCATGAATGGGTGCTGAATTTTGTCAAAGGGCTTCTCTGTATCTATTGCAATTACTAAGTGATTTTTGTCCTCAATTCTGTTAATGTAATGAATTATTGATTTACATATATAAAACTATCCTGGCATCTCTGAAATAAACCCAACTTGGTTCTAGTGTACAATCTTCTAGATATGTTGAACACAGTTTGCTAAATTTTAAGTATTTTGCATCTATGTTCATCAGGGATATTGGTCTGCAGTTTTCTTTCCTTGATGTGTCCTTATCTGGTTTTGGTATGTGTGTGATACTGGCCTCACAAAATGTATTTGGAAGTTTCCATCCCTATTTCATGAAGTAATTTCAGGATTATTGGCATTAATTCTACTGTAAAGATTTGGTGGAATTTGGCTGAGAATCCACCTGGTCCTGGGCTTTTCTTTGATGAAAGCCTTTTTATTACTGCTTGTATCTCATAAGTTATTAGCCTGTTTAGGTTTCCTACATCCTCTTGATTCAGTTTTGACAGATTGTATTCATCTAGAAATGTATCCATTTTTTTGTAGATTTTCCAATTTATTGAAGTGTTTTCAAAACAGTCAATGATATGCTGGATTTCTAACATGTGGTGAGTTCTCCCTTTTCATTTCTAATTTCATTAATTTTATTTTTCTCCCTTTTTCTTTTAGTTTGCCTAAGAATTTATTATCTGCTTAAAAAGAACCATTGATCCTTTTTATTGTTTAGTTCTCTAAGTTCAATGATTTTCAGTTCTTATCTTAATTACATCCTTCTACTGGTTTTGGAATTGTTTTTTTTCTTCCTTTTCAAGGGCCTTGAAATGCATCATTAGGTTGTTTGGGATCTTTCTGATTTTCTTATGCAGGCACTCACAGCTATAACCTTTCCTCTTCAAACTGCCTTTACAGTGTCCCATAAGTTCTGGTATGTTGCATCACTAACCCATTTGAGTCTACGAATTTTTATATGACTCCCTTTATTTCTTCTATTGCCCATTCATCCTTCAATAGAGTATTGTTCAATCTCCATGTGGTTTATACAGCTTTTGTAGGGTTTGGTTGTGTTGATTTCTTATTTCATTCCATCATGATCTGGCAAGATGCAAGGAATTGTAACTTTTTTTTTTTTTTTGCATTTGGCAAGGGTTGCTGTATGGCCTAAAATATGGTCTATTTTGGAGACACTTATATGAGCTAAGAAGAAAATGAGTTATTATTGGATGAAATATTCTATAGATGCCTGCTAGGTCCATTTGATTTGTAATACTTCTCAGGTCCAGAGTCTTTACTGACCTTATGTCCAGATTACCTATCTAATGGTGAGAGAAATCACCCAGTATTATTGTACTAGAGTCTATTGGGCGCTTCACTTTGAGTGGTGCCTTTTATGTAATCAGTTGTACCCACATTTGGTTTTATTATTGCTATATCTTCTTGGTGAATTGTTCCCTTTACCAATGCAAAGTGACCTGTTTTTGACACTTCTAATTTTGGTGTGAAATCTGCTTTATTGTATGTACCTACTCCTACTTGTTTTAGGGCTCCATTTGCATGGTATACCAATTTTCTTTCAGCTTGTGGCAAAGTTTGCAACATAGTGTTGCAAAGATGTTTTTTAATCCACTCTGCCAACTTAATGTCTCTTAATTGGAGAGTTCAATTTACATTAATTTCTGTCATTGTGTTTTAGTCCTGTTTCTCATTTGCTTAGCTACTCTTCAAATGAGATTGTGTGTGAGCTGAGGCTTGTTTTTTAATTTCTTCTGTGTGCAATATTTTAGTTAGTTCTGTAATGCCAGTTTAGTAGACATTAATTCTTTTGGTTTGTTTTTCTTTGAAAGTTTTTATTCAGTTTTGAGTAATAGCTTTGCTTGATACAGCAGTATTGGTTGACAGTTATATTCCTTCAGGACTTGGAACATACTGTTCCAAGCCTTTGAGGGTTGTAGTTTGTGCTGAGAAATCAGAAGTGATTCTAATTGGCTTGCCTCTAAATGTGATCTGACATTTTTTTCTTGAGGAAAAATATGGAAAGCTTCACAAATTTGTGTCATTCTTGTGTAGGGACCATGCTAATCTTTTTAATTTTAGTATATGTGCTGCCAAAGCAAGCACAATTTGTCATTCTTCAATCTTATTGACCACTCAAAATATTTAATCATTTTTCAAGGTCTAAGAGGAGATGCCATCATTGTGGTTTGCTTTTAGCTTTCACTGAACAAAGCTGATAATTCAAAATATTTCATTTTCTGCTCATGCAAAAAAAATTGACGAAAGATATTTCCAAATTATTAGATGAATCAGAAGATCAAGAGACAGACATAGCACTAGAGCCCAGTGATAGTGACAAAGCTGACTGTATAAGTGAAACTTCGGCCTGTCTTTATATGACCTACATCTTAGAATTTTCCCATTCAAGTAGTGAGTAATATATTTCTATGAAGGGAAGATACTCTCACCCAGTTAGTCATGCAACAGGATTTCACCCCACATATTTTGACAACAAACTGGACCACCTTGCTTTGCTAAAAGGATGTTACAGTATTTATCATTAATGTTTATGCATCAAATTTACTTACTACTTAAGGTCCTATAAAATAAAGAAACTGAAGGATCCATTGGATGCCAAGATGGTAAATGTTCATAGTTTTCCTGTTTACTAACAGTTAAAATATTGTATTAGTTTCAGGGAGGTAAACCTTGCTTCAGAGACAGTTTAAAAGGGGACAGTGTCAAATACCATATAAGTATGCAATATCAAAACCAAATTTTAAAAATGCAGAAAAGAAAATTTTATTAATCCTTTTAAAAACTTGACAAAATTCAGTCTTTCATATTTTACCCTGGCCTGGCTCATCGCACCTTACCTCTACCATAGCTTTATGACTTCTCAGGCTTTCTTCATTCTTCTTGCTTCAAGTTAATTCTCAACATGTGATTGTGGTCCTCTTTGGGGATTTCCCCCCCCACAAATAAATGCAAGGTGCCCTATGTCTGAGACCAAAAACCCAACTACTTTCTACCCTATGAGATTTACTTAATCTCTCTTAGCCTTCTGGCTACCATTTTAAAAAAGAGGCAGTAACTCACGACTTGGTCATACTCCCTGTATCTTTCCCTGTTTGACCAAGTGCCTTTAAGCACTATGTCCTCTCCTTTGTTCTAATAACAACATTTCCACTAAGGTTACTAATGGTCCAGTTACAAATCTAATGACAACAAAACATATTATTATATGTTCTAACACTACTGAATTTTAAATATAATTACTTGTGAAACTATCACAGAAGAAATCACTAAAAATATCAAACCATAAAACACATAACATCCAATAATCATTAACAACTTAATATATTTTGGGCTTATTATCTGGCAAAAAATATTCTAAATGCCTCACATATATTAAATCATTTGATATTCATTGAGGTGGCAGTATTATTCTTGTTTTACACATGAGCAAACAGAGATACTACTTATCCAAAGTTACACAGTGGCAGCGCCAATATTTAAATTCAGTTTAGCTGTAGAGCCTACACTTAATAGCTTTCTCCAGGCAAGAAAAAAAAAAGATCATCACAAAAAGCTACAATTTTATTACTTTCAACTTGCATTCATCACAATGAAAATAAAATAACACACATCTTTACAAAAATAAATTTTTATTAAAAGCAGTAGAGTCTGAGCAGGAAGACAGTACAAAGAATGTAAACAATGTAAACATCACTACATTCAGGTCAGCCTGATTGAATGCTGAAAAACAAGTCTAAATGCTCTATGTGCTCTTGCTAGCAAGATACAATAATTCTATTTTACACAGACAACATATTCTAATTTTGATTAGGAAAAAATATTTTATCGAAGTCGATCCCAACGCCAAATACTGGCATCATCACAAACAGCTATAAGAATGCTGCTATCCCTGCTAAAACTGGTTTGTCGAATAGCAGCGCCACATTTATGATGAGTCAGTGTCGTACATCTAGGGAAAAACATGACAAGAGGTTAAATATCTTACATTATGGTGTCAGTATCTACCTTTAGAGTGAATAAGAAAATAAACAGATGTCCCAAGTCTCATAAAAAGCATTTAAAACCAGAATATCTTCACCAAAAATTCAATCTCAAATCTCATAAAAATTTGGGTATGTTTTAAACTCAAGAGGCACCATATAATTTGTATAAGAAGATAAATGTCACCATGGTGTTCATTATTAAAAAAAAAAAAGAAATACTTTAACTCGAAACTTGTGAATGTTAAATCAGTTTAAGGATGATATTGTAAGTATGAATTTTTCTTCCATATTTACATAAAACTTTGGAAAAACAGGCAGAAATTTTTAACACAGAAATTTTGTGATACTTACTTGGCTTTATGAGGATCTTCTACTTCTAAATCCCAAACATAAAGTTTGCCAACCTGATTGCCCAATGCAAGCATCTGTGTAAACATTTTTAAAAACATTAAATTAATAAAGTCACTATGCTCTAAGGCATTCAACAATCCTAAGACAACTTTCTTACTTCAGAAAAACCTCCGCTCCAGCCTCTGACTGCGCTCTTGACTATTTCTTTGGATCTTATATTCCTGATTTGTAAATAGGAATAAGAGTAATTAATATTTCACAGGTGTCCTGAGTAAAGTAAGAAGGCACTTCACAATTTTATGAAGGGCTTTACAATTTACATTGTTAGTGTGGTACTCTTTTCTGTCTTAAAGAATTATAGAAAAAGCTATAGAAAGCTCTTCCAAACTTTTTTTTTTTTTTAACAGAAATAAATACCTAGTTAATTTGTTACCACAGAATCCTAACAACAGATTTCTTTCACATTTTAGGTAAATAGTATTTAATCTGTCTTCCATGCCGCTTTTCCTGTTTTTCTAGAAGAAAGCTACAGAAGAATAACACTCCCATCACTAAGATACTAAATCTTAGTAACAGGAATTATGGAAAGTAACACCCAACTTCAACTACTGATACCAAACTGCCAATTTTATTTATAGCAGGCCTTGCAGATGGTATAGAGAGTCCACAATGGTAGAATTTTTTGACATCAAAGGGCAAAGTAACATACAGAAACACCGAATAGGGATTCTTAGAGAAAAAAGAACATGGATACAACAGAAAAAGCTAGAATTACAATGGTCTAAGCCAAATAATTTCAAAATGTGAAAATATGCTGCTACCTTTTGCCAGAAATCCATAGAAAACCTCATGTACCAAATGTCACACTGGCTGTAATCAAATCGCCCAAGAATAGTCACATTAGACTCACTAGGTTTAATTTTATCTATATCATCTTCCATTTTGCCAGGTTTCCAGCATACAATGGCATTTTCACAAGACTAAAACAGAAAATGAGAAAAACAAGTATTAATCTTAGAACTGAATTTTAAAAATTAAAAACAAGACTATTATTTTAGAATGACAGGTCAAAGAATGTGGTTAATCCAGTGATACACATTCATTTGTATACAGTCAATGTCCATATCTGAGTGTAAGAAATCTGATCAACAAAATCAAAAACAATTATGTTGTTTGGAATATTCATGTTGAAAGTCACAATTTCTCTTCCAAATCAAACCAAGTTCAGCTCTACATACTTTGGCACCCATAGACACTTTGAAATTATATTTCAAAAGGTATAATTACAAACACTGTATTAGAATACATGGCTTTTCAATATCTGGTCCTTCCTTTCTTCACCAGTTTCCTAATTTTCCAATTTATTTCTAACCACAGGTGGTTCCCTGTATTGTAACTATTAATTTCTTCATCCGCAGAGTGCCTGTACCACTTGGCAGGTAACAGATATAATGAACTCATTCAATAGTCCTTAAAGATTAGGTTATAAGTAGGGCAAAAGGAGACAATAAAAGCAGTAGTTTAACATCAAGACACCGACATGGGAATGTGATCAAAATGGGCTACGAAGTTACACTTCCCCTATCCTGTAACACTGAATCTTTGTGCACACACTTCTACTTAGGCAGAAACTGGTAGAGAATATAATGAAATGAAAATTGCAAAACTGTGGGTACCTTTCATATTACTAATTGGTAGAGGCCAGACATGCTGCCAAACATCTTCTGATGAACAGGATAGCTCCCCACCAAATAAAATTATATAGCACAACCTCAATAACACCAGATTCAGAAATCTTGGTGTAAGTAAAAAGTGCTCCCTGGATTTTGCAGGGCAGCTTACACAGTTGAAGGTGGCAACCCTGCAGCCAGAGTCGCTTACACAGTTCAACCACAGGGCCACAAGATCACAATGGGACAAAAAAAAAATTCTTTTTTTGGTACCAGGGATTGAACCCAGAGGGGCTTAACAACTGAGTCACATCCCCAGCCCTTTTGTATACTTTATTTAGAGACAGGGTGTCACTGATTTGTTTACTTGCTGAGGCTAATTCTGAACTCGAGATCCTCCTGAGCCACTGGGATTACAGGCATGCGCCACCATGCCCCGCAGGACAACACATTTTTTCAAACTTTTGAAATATAATGCTATATGGTACCTGTTACACAAGTCTGTAACTACAAAGTGCCCTCTGAGATCACCTTAGCTTGATAACTCTTGACTAAGTACGCAACTAGATCAATAACTTGTGGAATTTTCTCAGAAGCCTCATCGTGGCCACAACCTCAATCAATCAGAATTTCTAAGGGGGAGGAAGAAGCAGAATTGTAAAATTGTTCTTCATATACTTCTAACTAACCGAGCTGGTAAAAAATACTTTTCCCCCTGTTCTGGGGGATCAAACCCAAGACCTGAGGCATGCCAGGCAAGTACTCTACCATTGAGCTACATCCCCAGTCAAGAATTTTAATTTTTAGGGTCCGCCTTACAGAAAACTAAAGCAAGGGAAGGTAAAAATGATTCATTAGCTCTGGTAAATTCTTCAAAATAATCTGGGGATTTTTTTAGAATTAGAGATTCCTAGGTTCTTGTGCCAAATTTAGAATCTCTGGGAATCCATTTTTATGGTATTCTTCCAGCAATTTTAACAAAGACCCAGATGAGATGACCATTACAATTTAGTCCAACCTCCCACCTAAATTCAGAAATCCTGTCCTGAGGTATGACTACATCCTCAGTACTGGGAAATGAACCCAGGGATGTGTTATCATTGAGCTACATCACCGATCCATTTTTTTTTTTTTTTAATTTTGAGACAGGGTCTCATTAAGTTACTGAAAGCCTCAAACTTGTGTTGCTCCTGTCTCAGCCTCTGGTGTTGCTGGGATTACAAGTGTACACCACTGTGTGCAGCTGGCCTGATTAAGTTCTAAGGTCAGAAATTTTAAAGCTACCGGCTTTTTACTGCTTCTACCAAAACAAAGGAGTAGATGCACTTTTCTCTATTCATCCCACTGAATGTAACTTAAAAGACTAAATATCATATATAAAGCAAACAATCTAAAAACTGAGAGAAGGTGGACAAGTTAAGAACCCAGGAATGTGAACCATAAAAGTGTTGAGTTCCCTGGATTTTCTTTATACCCCACACCAGATGCTAGAGAAGGCAAAAAAGCAAGAATGCTAACAAGTAAGGACAAGTCTCAACAAAAGTCAGCTATTCCCAGTCAAAGGACCAAGAAAGTGGCAGTCTAACAAGACAAAAATTTTCACACAAATGCTCTACTCCAGCCAATCAGCACAGAAAAATCCGTGACTCATCTCCACTTGAACCTACAAAGTCCAGGTAAGGAATCATTTGTAAGTCATAACTAAGCACTTCGACTGCATATCCACTGGTATCCCATACCCCTAGTTTTAAGAAGGTGATTTTCTAACAGGACATTCACAACCACTCAGTGGTTAGGCCACAACTAATGATCCACAGAGACAGTGGAGACTATTAGGTTAGAACTAAGGAGGCATCCCAGCCCCTTCAACTAGGGTGGTGGTAGCTGAAGCCAAGTAGAAAGTCTGAATTCCCATCCCCTACCTGGAAACCACAAGGCTGTACTCTCCCCTTCTCCAGCTGAAAAGTATCAGAGGAGCCTACCACAAGGGAAGATCTAAAGAAGACCCAGAGTCTCATAATAACCCAAATCTCCACAACTCAATCAAAAATTGCGGGGGATACCAAGAATCAGAAAAATCTCAACATAAAAAAAAAAATTGGTAACTATATTGAAGTAACAGATATCAGAACTATCTGATAAGGATTTTAAGGCAGCAATCATAAAAAACGCTTCAGTGAGTACAAATACATACACTTGAACTAAAAAAAGTTTCAGAAATAGTATACAGAAAATTTTGAAATGAAAAATTGTATTATAACCAAAATAAAAACTTTAATGAATAGGCTGAACAGCAGAGAGAGGAAAGAGTTAAGAATTTTAAAGAGAGAACAATAGTAATTACCCAATCTGAATAAAAAAGAAAATAGACCTTAAAAAAAAAGTCTGAGGAACCAAATAAAAGATCTAACATTTCATCAGAGTCCAAACTGGGGAGAGAGTGCAAGGTTAAAAAATAACTCAAATAATGGCTGAAAGGTTTTCAAATTTGGGGACAAAAATATGCCACCAAAACATAAACCTACCACAGATTCAAGAAGGTAGTAAACTCTAAACAAGATAAATCCAAATAAATCCACATTAAGTCCAGTCATACTCAAACCTCAAATGACAAATATGTTTATGTTCAATCTAAAAACTAAAAACAAAGGAAAAAAGGTGAAAGAAAGAATACCTTATCTACAGGGGAGAAACAACTCCAAATTTCTCATCAGAAACTACAGAGGCCAAAAAGGGGCAAACACTTTTTCAATAGTTAAAACAAAAACCAAAAAACTGTGAAGCCAGAAAACTGCATTTCAGTAACTACATCCTTTAAGAATGAAGAAGAAATGAAGCCACTTTCAGATGAAGAAAACTAAGAGAATTTTGTCAACAGCAGATCTACCTACAAGAAGTTTCCTGAACAGAAAGGAAATGATTTAAGGAGTCATCTTGACATGATGAGTATGGAAGAACAGAAAAAGCAGAATGAGTGGTACATAATATTCTCCCTTTTCTCTTGAGTTTTCTAATTATATTCGATGACAGAAGCAAAATTCTGATGTGGTTCTCAACATAAAGTAAATATTTAAGAATTATAAATGAAGAATAAAGGAATGAAAAGCACCATAAAGTCATACATTTCACTTGAACTGATAAAATACCAATATAAGGATGACTGTGATAAGCTACAGATACATACTAAAGCAACCACCAAAAAAAGCTACAAAAATAAATACACTCAAAGATACAATACATAAATAAAAGTGGATTCTAAAAAATACATAACATACAGGAAATAAGGAGTAAAAAAAAACCCACAGAGAAATGAAAAAACAAAAACATACAAACAAAAAAAACCTAATCCAGTAGACTTGATTACTGATGTTAAGGCTTAAATATAAATGGTCTAAATAAATCAACTAAAACAAACTGACAGAGAGGATTAACAACAAAGTGACTCAACCATATGTCATCTGTGAGAAACTTACACAACTATAACAGATTTAAAAAGCAAAATATTACATAACCATAAAAGGGTCAAGGCACCAAGACACAGCAATATCAAATATGTATGCACCCCAAAACAGCTGCAAAACATGTAATAGAACATGGAGGAGAAAGAAAAAATCCACAATTATAGTTGGAGATTTAATCACTTGTCTTTCAGTAATTGACAAAACAGTATACATAAAATCAACAAAGAATAACACCATCATCTACCAAGAGTATCTAATTTTTACTTATAGAACATTCCATTCAATACCAAAATACATTCTTTTTAAACTCCCATGAAACATATCTAAAATAAAGTCAAAGAACTTTTAAAAAAGATATGAATAAAATTGAAAACAGATAAAGCAAAAATGCTAAAAGTTCTTTGAAAAGATCAATATTGACAAACCTCTAGCAAATGACAAAAATAAAAATTTCAAGAATAAAACAGGTTTTATCACTAGAAACCCAGTAGATTCAAGAAAACAAGAGACAGACACTTGCCAATTCATTCTATAATCATTACTACTGATACCAAAACCATATTAAAACAAAAAAAACTTTAGATTAGTATCATACCTCATGAATCAGCCACAAAAATACTTTTAAAAATTAGAAAACAGAATTCCACAACATATAAAAGAAATTATACAGCATGTCCAAGAAGTGTTTATTCCAGAGAAATAAGGCTGGATCAATACTCAAAAATACAATACACTAAATTAACAGGCTAAAGAAGAGAGAAAAAACACATGTTTTTCATCAATGATATCAGTTGTGAAAAAACTCAAAAATATAGGAAGAGGAGACAATGTGACAGGGAATACAAAAAAAAAATATAGCTAATAATTATGAAAGACTGTAGTCAAAATGTCTGCTCTTAATATTATTATTCAACATAGGACTGACAGTTCAGTTCATTAATGAACTGGAAAAGGAAATAAAAGGCATACAGATCATGAAGGAACAAGTAAAACTGTCCTATTAACAGATGACAAGATGGTCTACATATAAAATCCCAAGTAATTACAAAACCAACAACAAAAACCCTTAGTAAAAGCAATTTATTTAGGTTGCAGGATTCAAGATTAATATTCAATCAACTGTATTTCTATATACTAACTACAAATTCATGGAAATGGAAATTTAGAATTTATAATAGCTAAAAAAAAAAAACGAATAAGGAATACTTAGAAGTAAATCCAACAAAACACAAGCAGGACTTGTGTGCTAAAAGGTAATAAATGCTGATGAGTAAAACCAAAACCTAAATAAATGAGATATACAGTATTTGTGGATTATAAGACTCAGCCTAAAGATATTAATGCCCCTCAAAATTATATATAAGCTAAACATAATTCCATAATTCCAATCAAAATACCCTCATCACCAAAAAGAAACCCAGCAAGATTTTTTTTTTTTGGGTAAATGTAGACAATATTTATTCTAAAACTTATAAGGAAAGGTGAAAGAACTAGAATAGCTAAAAACAATTTTAAAAAGAAGAATAAAGTGGGAAATAAATATACCCAATTTCAAGACTTGCTATAGTGCTACAATAATGACGACCATATATGCAGTGGCGGCTACAGACAGACACACAGATCAATGAAACAATGTTCAAATAATTTTTGACAAGGTACAAAAGCAATTCAATGGAGAAAGCATAGTCTTTGAAAAAACAGTGCTGGAGTAATGGGATATACATAGGGGAAAAAACAAACTTCAACCTGCACCTTATACCTTACACAGAAATTAACTCAAAATAGATCATACGTTTGATGAAAAACATAGCAAGAAAACAAAACAAAACATAATCTTTAAGATCTAGGACTTAGTGAAGAGTTCTTACACACAACATCAAAAGCACTGTCCACAAAATTTAAAAAATAAATCAATAAATTGAATTTCATAAAAATTAGACATTTTAAAGACCCTGATAAGAGGATGAAAAGCTACAGACTCGAAGAAAATATTTGCAAACTATGTATCTGACATAGGATTCATATTTAGAATATATTAAGAACTCTCAAAACTCAACAGTAAAAACAAAACAAAACCAATCCAATTAGAAAATGAGCAAAGATATGAAGAGACATCACCAAAAAGGATATATGGATGATAAATAAGCACATGAAAAAGATGTTTGACATCACTAGCCATCGGGGAATGCAAATTAAGACCACGATGAGATATCACTACACACCTATCAGAACAGCTAAAATAAAAAATAATGACAATACCAAATGCTGGCGAAGATTCGGAGACACTGGATCTCTCATACATTGCTGGTGAGAATGTAAAATGGCACGGCCACTCTGGAAAATAGTTTTGGCAGTTTCTTAAAAAACTAAACAAACTTAACCATGACCCAGCAATTGCCCTCCTAGGCATTTATCCCAGAGAAATGAAAAACAAGTCCACACAAAATCCTGTACGAAACCATTAATTAGCAGCTTTATTTGTAATAGCCCCAAACTGGAAACAACCAAAACAACCTATAATAGATGGTTAAATTAACTGTGAGAGTATACCCATACCATGGAATGCTACTTAGCATTGACACAAGCAACAACTTGGATGGATCTCCAGGGTATTACATTGAATGGGGAAAAAAACAATCTCAAAAGGTTCCAAACTGTTACATTCTTGAAATGACAAAATTCTTGTGATTAAAATAACAAGGAACTACACACACAATATACCAATGTCAATATCCTGGGTTTGATATTGTGTTACAGTTATGTAAAATATAACCATTAGGAGAAATTGGGTATTGATCATATAGAACCTTTCTGTACTTACTATCTTTGAAACTTCCTGTGAATCTAATTATTTCAAGATCAAAAGTTTAAGGGGAAAAAAATAAAAACAACAACAGTAAAACTATACCCATAAGAAAAGAAAAAAATAAATTAGGTTCCAGCCCAAGAAAACATGAATATCCTGAAATCCACATCAAGAAAAGAAACCAAATGGCAATTTTTTCCAAGTATGACAATTCTAAATGTTCAAATAACATCATTAATAACTTCTCCAAATTACCATCTTAGAGTGTGTGTGTGTGTGTGTGTGTGTGTGTGTGTGTGTATGTGTATAGTCAGCCCTCAGTATCTGTAAGGGAATGGTTCCAGGACCCCCACAAATACCAAGTACTTTATATAAAATGGCATAGTATTTGCATATAACCTACATACATCTTCCTATAGACTCTATTTTTTGGCAATGGGGATTGAACCCAGGGGTGCTTTACCACTGAGCTACATCCCCATCTTGCCTCTTCTTTTTAAATTTATGATACAGTCTCACTAAGCTGCTGAGGCTGACCTCAAACTTGTCATTCTCCTGCCTTAGCCTCCCAAGTCAATGGGATTACATGGGTATGCCACCACACCCAGCATTCCCATACACTTAAAATCATCTCTAGATTACTTATATCTACTGCAATATAAATGTTATATAAATGATTGTTCTATTGTATTGCTTAGAGAATAATGACAAGAAAGTCTGTAAATGCGTAGTATAGGTGCAGTTTGTTTTTTTTTCAATCAATGGTAGGCTGAAACCAAATATGTGGAACCCATGGATATCAAAGGGTATACCTACACCCATCAACATGTTACAGCAGGGTATGCAGGATGTGGCTACAGCTGTAAACCAAGCAACTCCAGCCACCTGTTTTTATAAGTAAACTGTTATTGAAATAGACACAAACATACCAAGGAAAAAAGAAACACCATTGGCTTTAGTTATTGATTATTTTGCAACATCATCAAATATCAGAAGACACTATCACCTTATAAGCTATACTTCTCTTACTGGAGCACAAAGAACTGTATTTTATTCCTAAAATAAGTTTTCAAACCTCCCAAAATATCAGACTTTTAAAGTCAATTTCCCATGTGGTATTAATTTTAACCAAATGAAGTTGCAAAGTTTCAAACACACACACACACACACACACACACACACACACGAAGTACAGCTTAACTGCAGTGGTTTCTCATACCTTGGAAAGTATCAAATCGCCTAACCATCGCACACAATCAACATAATTCCTATGTATGTCTCTGGTAGAAAAGTCAGGAAAGTGGATTTTCTGGGAAATAAATGGCCTGAAGAAAGAATAGAAATGTAAAAGGTTAAAAGAAAAAAAATGAGTAGAAATGACACTATTTTTGATTTCTGAATTTATAAACCTTTTTCTTTTGTGGTACGAAGGATAACACCAGGGCCTTTTATAGCAAGTGTTCTACTATGAGCTATATCCACAGCCTGATTTATAAAACTCTTTAAAATATGATTATCAATTTCCTGTGTTTCCAGGTAACTTATATTTTAATCTGCTTACTGAAGAGTGAAAGTCTCCATTTTTCTCTAATTCAATTTTATTTTTGTCCTATGATATTTACAAAATAAAATTAAATAAAATTATACTACATATGACCCCAAATTAGTCCTTTCAATTCTGAGTATCCTAACCAAAGAAAAGTAAGAGATTTGACAGCGGAGGTGAAAACTCCCCATAAAAATACACTACATTACCTATTCAATCCTTTAAAATTCAGCGTTAATGGTCTATAAAAGTTAACATACTTAGAATCTTTCGAAAGATAGCCACATTCTGGAAGCAATAAAACATAATCTCAAAGTCAGCTACAAATAAGTTTATAGTCCTGCCTTGAGCAGTAATTTCTAAAAATGCCTTGCAGGAATTTGACATAAAGACTTTTCCAAATAATTTCTATATTTAGAAAACCAAAATGTGGCTCCACTTTTTCCCTTAAAGATACTTGCAAGAAGACAATGAATAAGATAAGCTGCTACCAATTCTGAAGTTAGTAGGTTTAACACTACACCTAGTATTTCTAATCTAGTAAATAATTCAGTTTTGTATGCTTTTGTTGTGCTACATATAGAACCACAGGGCCTCACACACACTAAGCAAGCACTTTACCACTAAGCTGCTCCCCCATAATTTGTTTTTTATACTGAAATAATTATAGAATTACATGTCTTGAATTAATTGTCTAAGTCAGTTCACATGTTCTCTCCTTACATTTGCCCTCATATATAAAAAGCATATTGGGCTGCATTATCTGGAAAAATGCTTCCAATTCAAATTCTGGGAATTTGTAAAATATTCAAATGTTATTAATGATTTGATACGTATTTTTAACTGTTACAATTACATTAAATGCTTTTAAGTACATATAAAAATCTTACAACTAAACTCCTCTCAAGGAGAAGACCAGCACAACTCAATATTATTTTTTGTGAATTATGAAATATAATTTGTATTTATTCCAGAGATATACAAAATAATTTTTAAAAGATAAATTCAACACTGTATTCATCTGTGGTGTTTTAAAGTAGAATTCTGAAAGTTGTATTAATCCTTAAAGGTCAATAAGGTTTGATGAGTATACTCAAACATTGCTTACAAATTTATTAAAAAAAATTGTTTGCAAACCAGAAGATAAGCTCTAGCTCTTTGTTTAACAAAAAGGCAAAGTGAGTATATGTAAACATATGGTGTTTACAGTGAAAGTGTTAATGATAGCCTCATAAAATGCTTAAAAAAAGAATTAACTGCATTAAGAATTCAGGCATTTCTAAAACTGAGACATTTCAAAAATACAAGGAAGTAACAAAATTGCCCACCCCACCGGACCATGGAATAAGACCTCCAAATTTGAATTTTCTCTATTTAATGAAGTGAGATTCATTTAAAGGAAAACATTATATTATCATGAATTAGAGCTAAGAACCCTACTTTTTAAAAATTATGGTTTACTATCTTGATTAGAATTTACTAATGTGTCTTTTACTTTATTCTAATAAAATTATTTGTGTAAATTTAAAGGTCAAATATATGCATAACTAAATAAAAATAAGTAAAATATGCTACTAAAAGAAGACAAAAACACAATTCTAAGGGAACTGTGAAAATTGAGCCATAAGCATTAAAAATAAAAAGGTTCCATTTAAAAGGGCTTAATTTTATTGCAGGTAAATTATACCTGAAAGTCACTAAAAGGACTTCTACACTTGGTGTTGGGGGCTTATTTAAGAATTCAGGGAAAAAGTAAAACATCTATTCAACAGCACAATACAGCATATTAACTGTTACCTGTTAGTTTTATTTGGGTTATAATCATAAGATTCTTTAATTGCATTCATCATTCTCTTTGAATTGATTCTCCAAAGTTTAAGGGAGTGATCCATACCACAGGACATTATCTTTTCACCCAAAAGATCATAATCCTATATGTAAAACAGAAAAGTTTAAATTAAATGTACAAATCACCACCCCAAATTATATTTGTCCAATTTTCACCTAATGTACAACACACTGAAAATTGTATTTCAAACCAAAATACTAACTCCATTTTGTTCTTCATCTATGTAGTCCATAAATCAATTTTACTACTTCCAGGATTTAAAGTTTTAGTCAGTTCGTCACCACCAGTGTATATGAATTCTTATAATATGGAAGGCCAGAAATGTGAATTTTATTTTTTCTATTCAATTATATTTAAGTATTTCTTTTGCTTGATTTTCAAAGTATATTGAGTGCTAAGGTAAAATAATTATCCTATGAGACAAAAAGCTGGAAAGTTACACTGCTTTACTTGTCCAACTCCAATCAAGAAATTCAACTGATATCTGAATTCTAACCTATGTGAGGTTCTTAAACAGTTCCAATTTTACTTATCTTATACTGGTAAATCAAAACATTTCAAAATTATATTGGTTTTAGAGTTCACTTGTTAAGTGAATAACAAAAATGGTCATCTCAAACCCACTGTGAGTGCAATAAAATACTTCCTAAAAAGTAGATAACTTACTTCAAAGAAAAAGGGAAAATATCTTTAATTTTCCCCAGTACTGTGAATTTAACCCAAAGGCTCCCTGTCACTGAGCCATACCCCCAGCCCTTTTAATTTTGAGATAGGTTCTTGCTAAGTTGCTGAGGCTGGCCTTGAACCGGCAATCCTGTCTTAGCCTCCCTAGTTGCTGTGATTACAGGCATACACCACAATGCAGAAGAGGAAAATGATTTTAATGACTAACGAGTTTAAAGCTTTTCTTTTAGTAACTGAGAAACAGAAGTCTTGCTCTATTCCTTCACCAGTTAGATTAAAATCTTACATGTCAAAAAAAAAAAAAAAAAAAAGACTGCCTGGAATGCTATATGAAACTAACATGCTTTCTATTAAGAAAAGAGTTCCATGGGGATTGTTCACAGTTTATAAACCTGAAGTTCACTGTCCTACAGCTTTCAACTTACAGCACTTAGGACTTCATCTCTGTGCCCTTCTACACCTCCAAATATTGCCACCAGAGTGTCCGTTTGGATATTCCATAATCGTAAAGCATGATCTAATGTAAACATACAAAAAATTAAGATGAATTTTTATCCATACATTTACTGTGAACTTTCAGCACCTCCTCAGAGAAGCAAATACTATAAAAATTTAGACTTAAGTTACACACAGTAAAGACTAATAATGAAATCCATATTATATAGCAACTTAAAATATTTGTACCACTTATAGAACTAGAAAAATTAAAAAAATTTGTGTGATCTGGAAAATATTTGAAGCTTATTTACCTCAAATAAATTTCTTTAAATAATATCCTAATTTGATGGAGAGATACTTTTGATATCAAAAAATAGATTTGACATAATTTTATACTACACCACAGAATAAGATACTAGTTCTCCCCTTCACCACACTCACATTAACGAATCAAAAGGGACTGAACAGATTCATAAGATTTCTACAGAAAGCCAAAAGTATCACTGAAAACTACATGCACTGTGACACAAGTATATATATAGTATGATAGTTTTCCTTTGAAAATTACATAACTCTAATTTGAATAACCTCTTTTCTTTTTTTTGCAGTCCTAAGTGTCAAACCCAGGTCCTCGCACATACTAGCTCAGCCCTCTACCACTGAACTAAACCCCCAGTCCCAACTTATTCTATTAAATAATAAAGAATGTATAGCAACCACCAGTGAAATTTCACATTATGTACAACACCACAAGAATGGAATCCTAATTAGAATAAGTCACACTCCATGTATGTATATGTCAAAATACATTCCACTGTCATGTCTATCTAAAAAGAATAAAAAAAATTTTTAAAAGAATGTATAGCAAAAGAAATGTCATGTAGAGCTTGAAATATAACAATATCCATATTGTAAATGAATATTAATATACTATATAATTACCACCAAGGGGCAACAGTACACTGAGAAATTAACATGGCTATAAAACTGATTTCTTGATTCCAATCATGTACAAGTTTTTAAGAATACAAATGTTTTTCATTTTCTTGAGTATAAATGCACATCCATGTGCATGCACACACACAAACATACACACAACCCTACCTAGGATTCCTAATTTTATGATTAATGGTTTTTAAGGAACTGCTAGATTGTTTTTCAAAGTGGTTACATTTTACATTCCAACCAGCAATGTCTGAGCCTGTTACAATTTCTCCACATCTCAATCAACACCTGTCTGCCTTTTTTATTATAGCCATCCTAACTATGTGTGAAGTGGTATCTCATTGTGGTTTTGATTTGAATTTCTCTAGTGATTAATGATGGCGAACATCTTTTAATCTGCTCATTGGTCATATATGTGTGTTTTCTACAGACATGTTTATTGGGACTTTTGTCCATTTTTAATTGGACAAAATTTTGATTTGTCTATTGTTGAGCCATAAAAGCTCTTGGTGAAAGTCCCTTATTAGTACATGACTTATAAATATTTTCTCCTGTTCATAGGTCTTTTAACTTTCTTGACGGCATTAATTGTAGTAAAATTTCTACTCAGCTTGAAAAAGTGGTATGCTTTTGAAAGACATTCTTGCTAATATAATAGGGAAAGACCAGGGTTAAAAATTGTGATATTTACATAAGAACTACAGTCTACTCAGCAGTACAGGAATATCTGAGCTCAATTACTATCATCAGAGGACAAAAGAAATCAGCTTTTCCTAGTGGTAGTAATTTTCTTTTCTTTTTTTTTTTTTGGTATTGAGGATTGAATCCAGGGGAGCTTAACCAATGAGCCACATCCCCAGCCCTTTTTTATATTTTATTTTGAGACAGGGTCTCACTGAGTTGCTTAGGGCCTCACTAAATTGCTGAGGCTAGCTTGAATTTGTGATCCTCCTGCCTCAGCCTCCCAAGTTGCTGAGATTACAGGCTTGTGCCACTGCACCTGGCCCTAGTGGTAATAATTTTCACTTCAGCCTCAGTAATTACAGAAAAAAGGACACAAACATCTTCATATGGGAGTTTTTTTGTTTCTGGGGATCAAACCCATAGCATGGCACATGCTAGGCATGCCCTAATATTAGGTAGTAGCTAGCAATGAGCAGTGAAATGCATGGGAAGGTCACAAGTGTTCTCTAAATTTACTTTAGGGTCTTCTTTAAACTATTTCAAAGTAGATGAGAAAGCAAAGTGTGGTAATTAATTTGTAGAAAATAAACAGAAGCAAGGGAGCTAATGAGATAAAGGGATTAGTGGGACTAACTCTTGACAGGGTCCATTGATGTAGATGTAAAGCTAGGAATTATGGCTATAGGTGTGACCATCTATCTGGAAAGAAGATTCCTTTAGTAACACAGGCCCAATAAGGTAACTTCTGACCAACTATTGACCCCAGTGCCCACATTAACATGGGATTGACTTGGTAGATGAAGGCCCCCTAAATAGGATGGCCACCATACAGTTCCAGAGAGGACCAACTAAGGTTAAAAACTCTACCACCTGACATAAAGGAGGAATTGAACACCTGATTAGCAGAAAGTACAAAAGATGATCCCTAGTTCTCCTGGTAAACTTCAAACACTAATAAATTTGTAGACAGCGTTGTCTCCTTTGCTGTTTTCTGCTTAGAGATGCCACAGTCTCTGTAAGCCAGCTCTCTGCTTAAGCTTCACTTTGCATTTTACTTTACTTTCACCTCACTTTTTCTTTACTTTCACTTATAATAAAGTTCTCTTGCATGGCTTTTGGTGTCTGACTTTAAATTTTCTTTTGCTGGAACACAAGAATTGAGATTTAGAGTTTCAGCTCCCTGATTTCCTGTGACACTAACACTGAGGACATTTCCAGCCCAAGTTTTAATTTGAGGACTGAGAAGCCTAAGAAAACACTTGACCAGAATAAGTAGAAGTATAATAAGAAAAGGCAATGAAGAATAGAATGTAGAATCAGAACAACCTAATTAATTTTGGAAAGCTCAGAAATAATTTAGAATGATTAAAAGGCCTGTTTAAACCCAGAATAAACTTATAATGGCAGCATAAACATAAAGAGTAATGTAAAGCTTTCTCTTCATGGGAAATATTTCAAAAAGTTTATGCTGGAGAAATAGCATTTTAAGGAGTTCTATAGAGAATTCTTTATACAACAAATACTCTTCTAAAAAAATAATATGGATTGTTATATGCCATATTTATTACATGATTAGAGTAATGGTAAGTGGTAAGATGTTTTCTAAAACTATCTTTAAAAACTTTTTTTAAAATGCTCTAACTTTGAGCATGGGTCATTTAAAACTGACAAAACTATAATTATTCATCAAACAAGGACAAAGTTCTAGAACTATGACAATATCATATGCTAAATGAGAAGGGTAACACATACTTCACTGTCAATACCAATTATATTATTAAAATCTGTTGTCAATGGCGTAAGCACATTTCACTACTCCTTTCCCTAAATCTTGGTTTGTGAAACACTAATGTAGCCTGAGTTTTTTTTTTATTGAAATTCACTGTAAACAAAAATTTAACTTGTCTTTTTTCCCTTAGAGTACTGACTCTTTAGAACTATTTTTTCGAAAGAAACATGACTAAAGAAACATTTGATTCTCTTACCTTTACTTACTGACAGGAGAAGATTTGGATCTCTTGGGTGGAATTTCAGCTCATTGATAGCATTTCCATGGCCAACATAGTGCTACAATAAATTTAAAATATTTCAAATTTCATATCTCAAAATCAATAAATTCCTTTTTATAAGTCTTAATAAAATGGAAAAATAGTTTTACTCATTAAAGTAGAGGTTCTCAACCTTAGCTACAAATTTGTCTAGGAGACTAAAGAAATGAAAAAAAAGATACTCAAGTCCCACTTGAAGAGGTTCTGCTTGGATTAGATGAGCAAAGACTCAGGTAAGAGTAGTGTTTAAAAGATCCTCAGGTGGCTGGCCGCAGTGGCACACACCTGTAATCCCAGTATTTGGGAGGCTGAGGCAGGAGGATTGTGAATTGAAAGCCAGCCTCAGCAACTTAGCGAGGCCCTAAGCAACTCAGTGAGACCCTGTCTCTAAATAAAAAATACAAAATAGAGCTGGGGATGTGGCTCAGTGGTGGAGTGCCCCTGGGGTTCACTCCCAACTACCAAAAAAAAAAAAAAAAAAAATTCCTAAGGTAATTTAATGTGCTCCCAGTGTTAAAAAGTTAACTGAAATTATTTGTAAAACCTGTCTCCATATCATATTCCTAGGCTTTACCATTCAGTTAATTACAAGGTGTCGTTGAATTTACAACTCCCAGTTCGGGTGTCTTGCAAAACCTGGTATTTGTTCAGTTAAAGTCTCTCAAAAGAAAGGCAAGGAGAGAAATTATTTTAAAAGAAAAGCATTACAAGCCTGGTGGTGGCACACCCCTGTGATCCCAGTGATTTGGGAGGCAGGAGGATAGCAATGTTGAGGCCAGCCTCAGCAACTTTGTGAGGCCCTAAGCAACTTAACAGGAAGGGCCCTGTCTCAAAATAAAACATGAAAAGGGATGGGGTGTAGCTCAGGGAGAAGTCACCCCTGGGTTTAATCTCTAGTGAAAGAAAGAAGAGAAGAGAAATACAAATGTTAACATTTTTCCCACTTAGTCCTTAATTTAATTACCCAACTGTCAAAAAGGACTCAAAAGGACTTTCTAAAGAAACAATAAATACAAATCAAATCAGAAGTTTTATAGTCACTGATTCTATTAATTTTACATTCAAAACAGTATGTTTTCACAGATGTACACTCAAAAGAAACAGACATACAATCTAACCATAAAACCCACCTTTATACATTGCATTGTTATGGGATTAATTATCCTTATTATGCCTCTTGATCCTGCTACAGCGAGCAAAGGATGGCTTGTATTGCTATCATAGGTCCATGCACAAGTGTAAAAGTTTTCATCAGCCTAAGAAATGCCAGTTAAGAAATATAACATTTTTAAAAATAAGTATGTTAATAAGTATAGTATATGAATCCTCAAAAACAACTGCTATAGTTCTTGACATATTAAGTTCTGATTTTTCATTATATGACAGAATTTATACAATGGTAATTTTTGGTCTAAAATCCATGCCAAATGAGCAAACAAAACCAGTCTCTTCACTCAACTGTGTTTATTCTTTAGTTGTTTGTATAACTACTGTCCTTGTAGTGTCACAACGGCCACAGACAAAATGTTAACAGATGGGCATGGCTGTGCACCAATAAAATTTTATTTACAAAACTAGGAGGCCAGGCTCTATCTTATTGACCCTTATCCTGATAGTTCTAAGAGTCTCCAAATAAAAAGAAATATTCCATTTTCCACCTTTTTCTGTGTGAGATCTTCCCAACATAGCAACTCTTCTTTCCATATCACCTAGGGAAGACTGACCATCCTTGCCTTGTCTTGTTCGCTAAGTTTTTCAAAGGGATCTGAAAGAAGCTTTTACTGTTGTACCTAATCCTTTGCCTTTTAAATTTTTTCCTTTTATTCAATAACTCAGGTTTTGCAATATTTTATTTCCTAAATTGGGCATGTTAATTTTTTCCATTTAGGCTTGAAATGAATGACAGAGCTTCTAATCAACCCAATTTGATTCATGATTAAAACTATGTTGAAATTTAAAAATTCCAGGCAAGGTCAAAGAAACAGGAGGTTTTAGTTAGTCTCAGCTAACATTTTCTATTACTAGATTTCTAATATTCCTATCTCCAGTCAGATTCTAAGGATTAGGAAAACCAGATACCAGGATTCTCTTGGGTGATAGTGACAATGAAGGAATAACATTGGCTAAAGAAAGCATGGTAACTTTAGGGAATTAATTTAGAAAAGTTTTGGTTTACTTATTGAAAATGTCTTTGACCAAAAATACTAAAACCCAGGAAAGGATACATCAGCATCCACATAAGACTGCAATAACCGGATTTCACCTTGTGAATGACATTCATATAATGTAACCTAATGAAAACAAAAAAAAAGTAAATTTCATCTCAAGTAAAGAAACACATTCTTTTTAGCTTCTAAACATTCTAGTCACAATATATCTTAAAGACATTACAGAGACTATTGCTTTAAAAATAGCTCCTTTAAACTTATAAATTTATGAAAAACATTATAAAGCCTAATATGTCTTACATAATATTTAGAGTATAGCAAATATTCTAGTATTAAGTTTCAATTTACTAATTTGTAAATTATAATATTTATAATTGTATATATTTTATATTCTATTTCCCATCATAAATGTATTCTTCATCCTTATAACTGCATCAACCTCTTAAGTGAATAAAGTTGAAAACCCCCAAGTAATTGTGGTTTATCATCCCTTTATTAAATCCATAAGAAAGGTCTTTGGCACCATAAAGAAATAACAAATATTTCAGGAACAGACACATTTACCATGATTATAAGATTACACATTGTACACACGTACCAAGATATCAGCTGATACATATATATTTAATTTTGGGGCTTTTTTCTATCAGTTAAAAAAATTTTAAAAAGACTTTGGGTAGTTACAGGTTGTTATTAACATAAAAAATCTATAATTTACTAACAATGAATTGCTTTTCCTTGTATGGTAGCGCTTTTCATTTGTTTCATAATCCAAAATTAAAAATATACCACCAAATGGGGAGGTGGTGGGGGCGGGGGGGGCAAGAGAAGAATGGAGGAACTTTGGATGGTGTAGAGGAAAATGGATTGGGACAGGGTGGGGGAAAGAAATATAGACTGAGACAGACAGTATTACCCTATGTATATGTATGATTACATAAATGGTGTGAATCTACATTGTGTATGCCATATGCTATTTGAAAAACAAATAGCAAAAAAAAAAATTATACAACCATATAAAATTTTTAAAAATTTTTATAGAATTCATTCCATTTTTCTTATACCTTATGGTCAGTCAAATTAGCAAAAATCTATTAAAATGCTATGAAGATCCTGTCATCTATCACTATCCATTAAATTCATAAAATAATCTCCCCTAGATTAATATTCTGAAAACTAATTTCATATGGTTGTTAATTATATTTTAAAAGATAAATTGTTTTCCCTTTCTTCCTTTTAAAGAAATCCTAACAGCAGAACTTTTTACAATTCAATAAAGTATATATAATAACCTTTAAAGTCATTTTAAATGATTATTTTTCTTGGAAGCTTAGAACACTGCAATTAGCACACTTGAGCAAAAGTTATACCAATTCTACTACTATCATGGTCAAGTTGAAGAATTATAATGGTAGGTTTACAGGGATATCTACAAAGTGGATTCAAATTTAATTAATGGGCTACACTGCCCATTAGGAAAAAACAATCTCAATCTTTCTTGAAACTACAACACTTTTCCTCTGACTGCTATTTTCAAAGAATATGAGAACTAAACAATTACCAGTAGTCAACATATCACACAGCCTATGTTTGGCTGAACACCAAGAAAAGCTGTTATTCCATATTATCAACTTCACTAGTAACTTCCAAGTACTTTTGTAAAAGCACCAGTCACAATGTAATTTTAAAAACTTCCTTAAAGAACTTCCCACGAAGAAAAACTTCAACTCAAAATTTATTTTTTAGAAAACAAATATTAGAAGGACTCAGCCCAGAATAACTGAAATATGTTTCTATAATTCTCAATCTACTGGGAAAAAAAGAAAAGAGCTTAGAAAAATGCTAACATTTGAAAAATACTGAACAGACAACTTCCCTGTTATTAAATTAATTGACTAGAACAGAATATCAACACAAGGAAATAAAAAATACAGAAAACCAGTACTGCACATTTAAAAATCACAACTCTCAATGAATTTTAACACAATTACTAAAGAAATGTAAAATGTTATTTTACTCAATTAAATGACTAATGAACATCTCTCTCAGATTCACCTCTTTCCTCTTTGAGCTAAGGGAAGAAGAAGTGACTTGTCAATAGCCCATATCCAATTAGCCTATTTTCTTCCTATTTCTTTTTCTGAATACATCAATCTATTTACATGCGATTCATCTTAATTTCCACCACAGTATTAATGGATAACCAAAATGCTAGCTACTTCCAGACTTTAAGAGGACAATTTTTCCCTGAAATGAGCTCAATTTTAGAAGAACTATTGTGAGGACTCCCTGGAGAGCACTAGGGAATTCCTAGTTAGAAGTGGATGGAAAGTATATCTTTGCAATCCACCTATTTAGCCCCCCC
>JAJEJO010000730.1:7489-31011 GCA_020662805.1 Glaucomys volans | reverse complement strand
GGGGATTGAACCAGGGCACTCCTGGTTTTTTGGCACTGGAGATTAAACCACTGAGCCACATCCCCAGCCCTATTTTGTATTTTATTTAGAGACAGGGTCTCACTGAGTTGCTTAGGGCCTTGCTAAGTTGCTGAGGCTGGCTCTGAATTCAAGATCCTTTTGCCTCAGCCTCCCAAGTGCTGGGATTACAGGCGTGTGCCACCGCGCCCGGCAAGCCCCTTGTTTAATTAATTAAAAAGTTAAGTAATGGTTTATGTTAAAATGGGCCAGCATGGCTCTCTCCACCCATTTCTCTCAGTTCAAGATACCTTTGGCTTTCTTAAAAGCAAACTCAATGGTAGAGTGCTTGCCGAGCAAGCTCAAGGCCCTGGGCTGGATCCCTAGCACCACAAAATAAGTAAGTAAATAAATAGCAAACGCAGATGTTTATTGCATATAATCAACACCTGCAAAACTTATTTAAATCCACTAGATTTATGCTTTCAATTGTAGAGCCGTTAATTACATTATTTTTTGAAAATCATAGATTTCTGATCATATTCGATTCATAAATAACAAAATCACTTTTAAAAAAGAGGAAAGTAGTCAGATGTGGTGGCACAGGTCTATAACTTCCACATGCTCCAGAGCTGATGCAGGAGGATCAAAAGTCTGAGATCCTCCTAGGCAATTTTTAGCAAGATGCTGTCACAAAATTTTAAAACAGTTGAGGACATAGCTCAGTGGTAGAGTACATGCCTAGCATGCATGAGGCCCTGGTTTCAATCCCCAGTGCAACCCACACACACACAGCAAAAGAGAAGTCAATTCTGTCTTCCAACCACTCAAAATAGTTATGAATAAAAATATAAAACCTGTTTGATGAACTACTTAAGTAATAAAATGTATCTTCCAGTAATGAGTATTAGTTTTAACTTGACAATTTCTTGAAAGCTTCACTCTTAGATAAGAGCTAAACCAGCTACCCAAAATTTAGTTCAAAATCATTCATTCTATATTAACAAATTCAATATCAAGTTGAATGCCAAAAAGACCCCATAACACTCACTCTGTTGCTTCCTACAGTTGCAAAGACTAAAGGATCTCCTTCTTTACTGTGCCAGTTAAATTGAACTCCAAACAACGGTTGGTTATGATCTTCCTATAAAATAATCAAGAAATAAAAATTCATCAGTGTCTCTTAGAAATAAATAAATAAATAAATAAATAAAGGTAGTGAACTAACCTTTACCCTCTTTGGTTATTTTTGTGAATCGTACATAAGCTGACCTTTGATGATAAAATTAAAAGACCCTAATTAGACCAGTTTTCAAATCTTTATATATTATATGTGATAAAGTTTTAGAACAATCAAAGACTTTGATAACAGGTTAAGTAACAACTATCTATTAAAAAACACTATGGGGGCTGGGGTTGTGGTTCAGTGGCAATGTACCTGCCTAGCACTGGGTTCAATCCTCAGCACCACATAAAAAATAATTAAAAAACACTCTGATATGTACTTTTCATTTTAACTCAATCATTTTCTTCTGAATCACAATACATTGGGTAAATTTTGGTAGACATATTTAACATCTTGGGCCATGAGGACATAATTTATTTTTCCAAAAAAGGAAACCAACAAATGGCTTTACAGAAGTAATACAGCTTCTTTGGCATAATTTTTCCTTTGTAAAGTGAAACATATCCGACTCTGTTTAAATTACTGCTTTCTATTAGTCCCATATAAACAATTTTAAATAATCTTGAATTTAGGTCTTCAAAGAAAATATTCCAGGAGTTTTATAATGAACAAAAATACCCGAACAATGGAGACTATGGGAGTGAATAGACTACATCTTCACAGACATACAAAGATAGAGCTAGATAAGAAGATTATTCACTATTGTTTACATAGTTATTTTTCAGTTTTAAGACTTCACTGTCAATCTCCTGGAGTTTAATGCTAACTTTCAAGTTCACCTGAAGGCACTGTTTTCACTTAAAAATTTAGCAACTTTCATTTTCTTATCATTTGAAAAGTCACAGCTTTAGGCTTTTAGATTATTTAAACGGCAGTTAAAAACATCTTTCATATACAGCAACTAAAACTCTTAAGCTAATATAAGTAAATATTAACATAATACTATAATAGATACTTTGATATGCTAAGATTAATTTCTCTTTCACACACTAAGCACTTAAGTTTTGCTACAGACAAGAAAACATCATGTAGCCACACAGCTTCTTAAGCTTTCCTAAGCCTTTACCTAAAAGTATATTTAGATATTGAGATTTAAACTGACATATTCATGAAATAATGTAATGTTTGTTTTACTTCAAGAAAAATAACCCCAAACTTAAAAAACACAAAGTGGAAATACAACAGAAAACATCTAAAATAAACATCAGTAATCCTTTTTGTACAGTAAATGTTACTGAGGCAGTAATTTAAATAACTCTAACCTCTTATTTTCCTCAAATATTGACTACTGAAAAGTTTTTAAAATTTCACACTTTTTCCTTTTAAAAGAATTACAAATAAAGCAAAGGACAACAAAAGCTAACAAACATAAAGAATAACATTTCCTAAAATCCTTCATTTTGAATGATCAAAAAATAAAAGCAGAACCAGCCTGCAATACTCAGTATGACACATTTAAATTAAAATAAAACACAAAGCCAAAAACTAAATGTGGGAGATTACATTATGCTATTTAACTACAAAATTTTTTCTAAAAACCTTAAAAACATAACTTTAAAATGTTTTAAATTAAGAGTACATTGAATATAAAATGCATGCCACTAAGAAATAATTCCAAAGCCTAATATTCAGCCCAAAAGATCTGTCTTTCTGCACATACCTTGAGACTGTTTACACATTTGAAAGAATATTTGCATTTCTTCGACTTCCATTTTCCTTTTCCCCAACTCTTCCTTCCAGGTGCATTTGGTGTATTTGTAGGTGTATCAGGGCGTTCAGTGTTTGTGCCACTTTCTATACTGACAGCATCATCCTGTAAAGAGTAAATTAAGAAAAAATACATGAGACAGTGATATTTATAGGCAAGTGACTTTGTACTGGAAAGATGCTAAATGACCTAAAAGTCTGGAAAAAATGTATTCTTGCCTTCAAATAAGAATACGAAAGTAATCTAGCTACACATCAGAATTTTTGTAGGTATTTTATATTTCAGCAAAAATGAAAACAGACAGTAATTGAAGTAATACTGCCTTTAAATAACAAGGCACTGACCTATGCCAGCTGCTTTAATACACGGGACCATTTAATCTTTAAGGCTCTTTACAGAAGGAATTGTTAAATAAGGAGATGTTGAGAAAGCCTAACTGTTCTCTTGCAGGTAAGGGTTGCTGGGATTCCACCCCAAAACTGTGACTAATAAATCTGACTGATCTACATGTCTTCATTATTTCCTTATCTGTTACTCAGTTTGGAGTATGGAGGTGGGTGGCCATTTGAGGCCAAAGTGTTAATGCTTCCACTTTAGGTGTAGTTTTTAAAAGTCCTGTGTATGCTGTGTATTTATAACAAACCATTCAGAATTTAAAGTCTCAATGGCCACAAATGGCTATGTGTAAATGAAATGTACCTCATAGTCCTAACATAATACAACTACATAATCAGAACTCTGGAGACTATAAAGTAAAAGACTTCCAAATATAGAAATGACTGTAGAAACCCTAAAAATTCTTCTAATTTATTTCTTATTTCTAGTCCAGAAGACATATTAAAGGCCCTCTAATCCCAGAAGATAATTTCACTACCTTCTTTGATTACAGATTCAATGTATTCTTTGGAATAAGAAGATTGATTTAAATCTATGACCTTACGGCAGTAGTTCCTAAATTCATTCCAGGGAAAGGTTTCTTTTTTCTTTTCTTTCTTCAAGAAGTGCCTATTAACATCTGCTAGAATATTCTAAGAAATGTTGCCATTAGGGTCTATTTCTAAATTACTGCTTCCTAAAGCTGGTTTTATGATATTAGAGAAAGTTAAAATTAACTGAAGTATCAAAAGGCATGGTAAAAAAATCATATTAATTCACTTGAAAACAACAATACAGTTCTTGGGGATTTCAAACTTTAAATGACTCCAAAATGAAATGCCTTTTTTAAAAATACCCTATTCTGGAACATACTGATTATCTAGCATTAAAAAAAAAAAGATGGCAACAGGTGGCACTAAGTGCTCAACAAATATTTGAACTGTAATTTAATGTGAGTGGAATTAACCTTTATGGAAAGAGAAAATGTAAAATTTTAAAGTTGAGTTCCTAACTTGAAATGGTTTTTTATGTCTCCCTGTCCTCCCCACTTATCAGTTGTATTTACACAGTTCATATCCAGTATAGAATATAAGTCAATGTCAATGAAAAACTATGCTTGAACTTCCAAGTTAATCAGATTACAGCACTCCTTACTGTCTTTAAAGGACTTTGCAGTTCTTTTAAATTATAGGTAACTGCTAGACAAGCAAATTTTGTCCCCACAGAATAAGCTCAATTATACTTCCCTTTCTCTTAGTGTAAAAACATTCTCTCCATTTGCAGTTTATCTCTTCATTCCTTTATTTTATATAAATTTGTACTGTTTGGACTTTTTTGGTTAACAGGTTAACACATTTACCTAATTCCTTCAAGTGAGTAAATAAAAATGTTGACAATGTTAACATACCTTTTTTCTGAAAAACTGCCTTTTAACAGAAGAGAAATAAAAGAAAACAAAGTCTGGCTGGGGATGTGGCTCAAGTGGTAGAGTGCTTACCTAGCATGCATGAGGCCCTGGGTGACAACCAGTACCACAAAACAAAATAAAACAACTTCTTAGCCGGGCGGGGTGGCGCACACCTGTAATGCAAGCGACTTGGGAGGCTGAGTCAGGAAGATCGCGAGTTCAAAGCCAGCCTCAGCAACTTAGCGAGGCCCTAAGCAACTCAGTGAGACCCTGTCTCTAAATAAAATACAAAATAGGGCTGGGGATGTGGCTCAGTGGCCGAGTGTCCCTGAGTTCAATCCCTGGTTCCACAAACAAAAAAAAAAAAAAAACTTCTTTATATTTTGGCTAAACACTGAACTGCCAATCAAGAGGCCATACAAAAACACTATCAATAATGAGGCACACCACGTATTTTACCTCTAACCATTTAATTTACCCATCTATCTTCTCCAAAGGCAAATCAAGATGGAATCAAAGGGAAACATTATACCATCAAAATGCTTTCATTTTGTCTTTAAATTGAAATAAAATCTTTGCTGAGTGTTTAATATGCATTCAGGCTGAATTCCACCCTGTTTCCTTAAAGTACAGAAGGATAACCAATGAGCAAGAGATTTAGCACTACCACCTTCATTTGCCCAACAAGAAAACAGACTCAGGAATAGTGACGAGTCCCTTGTCAAATTACTTCAGAAGGCAAACCTCAGATTAGGCCTTCTGGTATCATTAACAACCATAACCATTAGTACTCTGTCAGATGCTAACTACTCTATAGTCATACGATCTTAAGAAGTTTGATAAAATCCCTCTGTACCTCTGTAACACAACTTTCCTCTGATAAGCATTTGCTTTTTTACTCATTATTAAAATGTCACCTTTGTTTTCAAAAGCAGAAACAAAAAGTAGTTTGATAAAATGGCAGAAAAGATATACAATAAATTCAAACTATGCTCAATTCTTTGAGTCACTTTTTAAGAGTGTTAGCTGCTTGGTTACCTCAATTCCAACTCAAAAACACTTTCTTCTCTCATCTGTTTTTGATCCTGTCATTATTCCCTCCCTCGAGAGTAAAATCATTAACAAGCTTTTCTGAAACTTCTTTCTATACAATGTTCTCTTCTCTGCCTTGTATGGAATTCAGCAGTTCTGTGAAGTCAAGTGGGAGAAAAAAAAAAATCGCATCTTAATTTCCACCACTTTTAATTTGAAATTTTGCACTTCCTTCTATTATAATGCAGGTAACATAGATGCCAATGTTAGCATAGTTATGACTCAGTCACTAATAAAAATTAAATATTTTTATATCATACTGATTAAAGTATCCCTTATCCAAAATGCATGGGACCAAAAGTGTTTTAGATTTTAGAATATTTGCACATACTTTACCAGTTGAGCATTCCTAATCCAAAACTGTTACAATCTCCAAAATTCTAAACATTCTGAGTGCCAACATGAAACTTCAACTCAAAAACCCATTCTTCCCCTACCTGCTTTAGACCTTATTCCCTCCCTCCAGAGTAAAACCACTACTCTTGTTAGGTTTTTCTACATTTCAGATTTTGCATTTTCCGATCAGGGATGCCAACCTGTATTATAGTTGCTAAGGATCTTGAAAAAATATGCCTGTCACTACCCTCAAATCCACTGCTAGATTCTGTTACTTAAATACATATTACTAAATCTGATCTGCTCCCCTACCCCCACCCCAATCAAACCCAGGTCCTCCCACATGCTAAGCAAGTGCTCCTCCTAAATTTTTTTTTTTACTATATTATACAATTTTATAATTGATCATGTTTTGTAACCCCATATACTGTATTTTGGACATTTAAAAATGGTATCGTGAGAAGACTCCATTGGATTCATTAAGACGATCAAGCATAAACACCTCCCTATTTGGAGGAAACAAAACAAAAAGCTAATTCAATCATTTGGTTTTGAATAGCTTCAGAAGGCACCAAATAATATGTTCCCTTCAAAGGTCTGCAAAAAGAAAATAAGCTTTCATTTATTTTGTCCCCTGAATTTTTCCTCATTCTAAATAGGTTTCACCTTTTCATTATATTTTGCCGGATTATCAAGCACGTGGAACCGCCAGAAATATAACTCCATATGATCATAAAATAAGTAACAGTAATTATTGTAAATAATTAACATTTGTGTAATGCTTATTATGGGGCAGATACTCCTTAACCACTTTGCTTATATTACCTCATTTAATCCTCACGTTCCATTTATCCCTCACCTAAATATATGTCTTACACCAATGACTAAAATCTTCCAGGTCATTCCCTTAAAATCTTCCAAAGGAGAAACTGCCCTATCTTCCCATTCAGAAGACGACCCTCTCTATTATGCCTTTACAGAAAAGGCGACAGTCGGGCACACCCCATCACCCCGGACAGGACAGAGCCAGCCACAAGATCCCCTTTAATTAAGTCACCCAAACCCCTACGTCAAAGATCTATACCTTCCATCCTGGAGTTTCTATTGGGATCTCAGGGTGGCAAAGCACCTAAACTCCTTGAAAAGAGTTCCTAACAGACTCTGCCCACTCCTTTCAACTTTCTTAGGAAAATCTCTAACACGCCTTTTAAACTATTTGAATCTCAGTCCGCAATCTTCCCTATATCCCCCAAAGACTCAAACACTTCTCCACCACGTGCAAAAGGAACTCAAAACAGATCTCTTAGACCCCTGTAACCACTTAAACGCCTCTCCGTCGCCAAGTTTCTGCCGGCTCTCAGCCCCAGCTCAAAATCCCCACAGAGATAAGTTCAATTTTCTCCTGCACACCCGCGTTTTCCGGAGTACAGGGTGACACCTCTCCCTCCCCCCACAGCCGTCCGCTCGCCCGCCCCCGCGCTACAGTTTTAAAAGAACTTAAAACTTCTCCGGAGTCGTGTGACTGCTAGGGGCTGCACTCACATTCTCGTCCCCAGAGAGGTCTGGGTTGCTGTTCTCATCGCTGCTCAGCTTCTGCTTCTTGGCCGCAGGCATGTCTGTTCCCGCCGGCGCTGTCGACACTTCCCTCTCGGACATATTCCTCCGCCTCCCTCCAGGTTCCTGCCGCCTCGGGCGGGGCCTCCGCCACACCGCCGTCAAGCAAGCCCGGCCCGAGCTTGCCGCAAAGTTGCCACTGCCGCCGCCACCTCCACCGCTCCCCCCACTGTCGCAAATCGCGCCCAGCCGCCGAGGCGGGCGTGCGTGCGACCCCGCCACACTGCTGAAAAAGGGGCGCGCGCGCGCGCCCTCCTGCGCGGCTTCCTGGCTTCTTCCCTTTACCCACTCCCGTCTTGCTGTTTTCCCGCCGCCCTCCCGGCAGACTGCACGGAGACGTATGATCCGTTGGTTTAAGAGGGCAATACTTCGTACGTCCCGTTTCCCCACCACCGCCTCAAAAAGAAGAGGCGGAACTCAAAGGGATGCTCCCTCACCCCCTTCTTCCTTCCAAAGACGTTTCAGCCGCAATTGGCTCAATCCTTCGATCTCCGACCCGCTGCAAGGGAGCGAAAGTCTGTGGAATGGACTAGACCACCAATGTCTCAGAGGAGGGGGGGCATACAATAAGTCACCTCTTGCTTTACCTGTGTATTACAAGTGTCCTTAATAGTGAACTTGGGGGATAACGTTTTCCCGTAAATCACGGAAGTGTGGACCTCCTACTTTTGGCTTGAGAATATAAATGGAAAAAGTACACGGTTTCCTACTCGCCACCCCCATTAGGCAAATGGAAGGGACTCGCCTGGAGCCGCGCATGCGCCCGGCCGTATTCTCGCGCTGTGTTGTCGGGAGCCACCTCCTCCGAGCCCCTCCTCTTTTCGAATTCTTGTTCGCTGAACCAGGTAGTCTACCGGTTGTTAAAAGCAGGGGCTGGATCTCAAAATGCTATCAGATTATAGTCTGCACGTACCCTAAATTCTTGATGACTATCTTATTCTGATGAATATTTATTGCAATGAATGAATGGTTGTCATCACCCAGTTGGTGTCAATATTGGTTCAGGTTTAAGTAGATATCTTTACACTGGACTCTAGTGAGTTACAAGCGAAGTGCTCTTTTTAACCGTTAAAAGATTATCAAGGCCCTAGCAAACCCCCAAACTTGTAAATCATTGTTTATCTCCAACAGTGTATGAGATTGTGAGACGTGGGCAACGGTCACGTTTTTTTGTTTTTTGTACGTTTTTGTACGTCAGAATAAAAATTTTAGAAAAAGGCAACAAAATGGTTTTACATCATTGAAATATTTGGCCCTGTTGCATGTATCTGGTCTTGACAGGTGCCAAATACACCGGTGAACCTTCTGGATTTGTTGGATGAGTAATTAAGCCATATAACTCAATGAGTATCAGGAAAAGGAAATTATGGCAAAAAATAAGATACAGCCCACTCCCCTGCTTCAGAATGTAATTGTGATTACTGTCTTTCTGGATGTCAGTGTCCTCATCTGAAAAATGAGGAAGTAGGAAGGGACCTAACATTTCTTGAACACCCACTTGATAGTGTATATATTTTCTCTTTTAGACTTCAATGCATCTCCCAGTGGATAACCAGTCTAGAGTGCCCCATTCATAATATTATGGCATACTTAAATTACTTCTGCATGCAGATTGAAAGTCACACTTCATTTTAGAGATAAGGAGAGAACTGGTTGAGAATGAAAAAAAGGAGATAAAGCAAAGAATAAGGTTTTTACAATGAAGTCTCAGGAAAAATAAAGAATCTGAAAAAAATTCAAGTTCAGGTCTTAATAATTGCAGTTATTGTTGAACACTTCTAGTGAACCAAGCACTGCTAAACTTTCTTCAGTTGGTAAGAGAAATGAGACAAGTATAGAGCCAATGATTGAGAAAGTAAGAAGTGCTTTGGTGTGTTGCTTTCCTGGACAGAAATGCACTCCCATTACTGGGAAGGATGTTCATGAAATATAGCTCTACAAGTAAAGGATAATCAACAGAAGCATTTCAGATACAAATTACTGTGGGTGCTGGGAAGTGGGAGTCAACTTCTATTTGAAAAGTGCTGAACATTTGAATAAAGGATTCATGGCAGGAAAATTATCTTTTCAGCATTCATGTTATCTGTAACAAAGCAAAAATATTTTTAGAGTCTTACTAAAGCTTGGAGGGATTATTTTTAAATTATTTTTTCTGATGAATCAGGGTTGATAAATAGAAATTAATTCATGTTCTTTATTATTAATGTTAAAGAAAAACTTATTCTGAAAGTTGTTTAAATGGTTAGGAAAAATACATTCAGGACTATTTTGATAGATGTCAAACCTATCATAATAGGGGAAAGAGATCATGCTCAACTCTAAATACAGCAAAGAAAAGTGGGGATTTATAGTTAGAGTGAATATGAGATGGAGGAATGTGGTTTAAAAATTACAAAGAAGACATCAAGGGTATGGGGATTTTAGCTAAACCAACTTGACAGGATTGTTTCTGAAGGTAGGCCAGAGTGAGTAGACATCAAGGGTGGAGAATTCTCTCTGAACTGACTTACTACAACTCTTGTACAACTGAATTAAGCAAGCTGAAGATAGAGTCCAAGGACAAGACCTAGATGAGAAGAGGATGCAAAGACTCCTAACTAATGCCAAGGAGAGAGTCCTTGTCACTAATTTAAGATATGTGAAATATCACAGGTATTCTATTTTAAGTACTCTTTTTGTAGTATTAATATGTAAAAGTCTACCCAGTTTCTCAACACTGAATTCTACTGTGAAGGATTTCAAGAACCATCACAATTGGAGAAGTCTTACCTCCTATATTTTACAAATGAGGAAACTGAGGCTTAGGATAATTAAACAGTTTGTCCAAAGATAAAGAGTGTAAGTAGCAGAGGTAGAGATTGTATTCATTTGACCGGAAAGCCAAAGAAACAACAGCTCTAGACTTGTAATTATCCTCATAGATCTTGATCTTTAAACCACACAATCTTTTATACACCATCAAAGAACATCAAAAAGTTATCTCAGCCAGGCTGTATGGCACATGCCTGTAATCCCAGTGACTCAGTATGCTGAGGCAGGAGGATTGTGAGTTCAAGGCCAGCTTCAGCAATTTAGCAAGGCCATAAGCAACTTAGTTGGATCTTGTCTCCAAATTGAAAAAGGGCTGGGGACTTAGCTCAGTGCCTAAAGCACCCCTAGGTTCAATTCCCAGTACCAAAAAATAAAAAATAAAAAAATGCTATCTCACTTAGGACACAAAGAGGACATAAGCGGACAAACCTGGAGAAATACAAACAAGTCTGAAGCATGGTTAATAGTAACATGTATTTTAGTTTCTTAATTTTGACCCATGTACCATAATACTATGTTAACGATGGAAACTGGATGAGGAGAATCCAGGAATTCCCATCTTTGCCACTTTTCTATGAACTATTCCAGAAAATGTTTAAAACTTATTTAAAATAATTCTATCTCAAATGGCATATTGAGAACTCAGTAAGAAATACCCTCTGACCTGGTACAATGTCACATGCCTATAATTCCAGAGACTAGGAGACTGGAAAAGGCAGAAGGATCAAAAGTTCAAGGTCAGTTTCAGCCACCTTAACAAAGCCCCTCAGCAATTTAGGGAGACCCTGTCCCAAAATAAAATAAAAAGGACTGGGGATGTAGCTCAGTGGTAAAGCACCCCTGTGTTCAACTCCCAGTTACTCCTCCCCAAGGGAAAAAAAAAAGTAATACCCATTGGCTTCAGGTAAATGATTGGGTGATCTTGAAAAACTTTCCAAGATCATTTAGTTATATAGAAAAGAAAATTCACATCCTCCTTTGGCATAGTCTTCTATTATCTTATAAGTTCTATATCAGGAAATGAGTTTCAAAAGCTAAATTAAATCCTTCCCATTTCCATTGAAGTCTGCTTCTCATTCATTCAGTATTTTTGTCTCCTTTGCTTCATAAATAGCAGCTGTTCATCATCATTCATGCGATCTCATATGCTTGCAGATCTAGTGTTCAACGAACAGAACATTATATAGCTTCTTTGAACATTTAGAAATGAATGAGGAAAAAAGGGAATGAATGAGGAAAAATTTACTGAATACCATTTATGTGCAAAGCGGTATGGTAGTTTCAAGTATGGGGATGCAATAAAAGGGAAAATAGGACACAGGACCTGCCTTTGAAAAGCCTAATATTCTTCCAGTGTTAAAAAAAGTATCTCATGCACTTAATAAATATTTACTGAGTACCCATTATATGTCAAGTAGTGTTCCAGATGCTGAGGACACTTAATAATAAGCAAACCAGACGGATTCTTGCTGTCAGAGTTTATTGTCTAGAAATAGAAACAAACATTAACCAGATAATCACCAAATAGATGTAAAATTACATCTGTGATAAGTGGTATAAAGGGAAGTAGAAAGTTAAGGCTGGTGTTAGCCCATATGGTGTCTTATTTTTAAAAAGGGATTGCCATAGGCAGAAAGAGTACAGAAAAGGTAAAGCTTGGCAAGTAGACTGTGCCTTTGGTGAATCAGAAAAAGGTGCCCCTCTGTCCAGTTTGATACAGCCTTGTTCATGAGAATGTCTTTGTGAGTGGAGCACAAACTGAATTTCTGCCCCATTCATCTCCTCCAGTGAGAACAGGTTTAGATAAACAACATGCATAAGTACACACAGCAGACCCACAAAGGTTCCAGAGACATGTAGTAAAGGAAGATTTGAAAGTTTCCCTGAGGAACAGAAAGAAGAGTGGGACTTCAAGAAGAATGAGTTAACCAGGTGAAAGGGAGAAGGACCACATTCTAAGGAGTGATAACAGCATGTACAAAAGACCCTGGGGGCAGGACTGAAGGGGACAAAGGTCATTGGTAAGCTGAACAGTCAGTGCTGGCTAAGGACTGGAGAAATGACAGGAATGTGGTAACATATAAGGCTAGAAAAGTAGGTAAGAAGTCAGATCGTGGAGGACATTGTAGATCACATTAAGATTGCTGTGTTAAAATATATCTCCTGCTGATAAGACACATACAAGAAGGAATTAGAATGGCACTTTATTTTAGTTTTGTTGGTATTTCATTTATACACAGTGAAATGCACAGGTCTCAAACATATGGTTTGATGAACATACACCCATGTAATCCATATCATCAAGGTGTGGATGGAATTTCTAGCACTTCAGAAAATTTTGTCTTGCCTTTTCCCAGTCAAACCTTTCTTCTTCTCCCCAGGCAATCCACTGTCTGTCTTCCCTATATTGGTATATTATTTTTGCTTTATATGAGCTTTCCCTATTCTAGAATCTCACATAAATGGAATAATTCAGTATGTGCTCTTTTGTGTCTGATTTGTTTGATTCATGTTTTTGAGATTTATAAAATGGCATTAACACATAAAGAAAAATACTGTCTAGATCACAACTCTCACATTTTAACAGGCATAAGAATCATCTGAATAGCTTGTTAAATGCAGTTGTCTGGGCCCCATTTCCAGAAATTCTGATATACCAGATTGGGATGTAGCTTTTCAGTGTGTATCTCTAACAAACTGAGATTGAAATATTCAAGAAGTATACTTCAAGAACCTCTGATCTAGATGATAAAATTAGATAAGAGGCTTATTCATGTAAAAAATACATTTTTAAGGATCTTCTATGTGCCAGGCACTGTCTAGGTTGCTCAGATTCAAAACTAACATGTATGCCTGTCTTCTAGTAACTTATAGTCTGTAAGGGAAGACAGGGGTAAACCAAATAAGTATTTCTAGCTCTCTAAGTCTGTTTATTAAATAATGGACACGATGTTAAAACCACTAAGAATAAAAACTGTGTAATGAATCCCATCCTAGACATGGAATTCCTCACTGCCAACCTGACTGCAAAGAGGACTGATAAGACTATTGAGTGTTTTCCACGTCCTTTACTGCGCAAAGTGTTTTTCATGTAACACATCATCTAATCGTCTCACTAACTCTATAAAGCTGGTACTACATAATCCACATTTTATGAATGAGAGAACTGTAGCTCAGAGAGGTTAAGGGATTAGATAAAGACCTCAGTGAGTAAGTGGGAGAATCAGAATTCAAAGCCAGATCTGGTTGACCCAGGTGCTAGTCCTTTTAAATGCCAGCTCTCAGGAAAAAAACAACCTTATTTAGGTTTAGTGCTGAAATACTACTGAGTAACATAATAGAAACATTTAACAAGAATATGGTACTTATGACAGGATGGGTAGGGGTAGCAGAGTCACTAATTTTAACTTGGAAATAGGAGGAGGCTTCATGAAGATGTAGGAATTAGCTTGGAAAGTAAGTTTTTGTCCAAGTTACCCTAAAATAGACCTAGAGACCAAGATAATCCAATGGATATACATGAAGTCTTCTAAAAACTAGAAAAGCACTTTGTATTGTAGATAAAGAAAAAATTCTCAGGATCAAAGATAGCTTTAATGAAATCTCTCTCGTGATTATGTAATGCCTTTTCTTATCAAGTACAGACCCTATGATTGCTAAGTTAGCTTTCTGGTTTCCTCCACAACAGGGAGGAAGGGTTCTAAAGAGTGAATATTCTTATCTAGTCACTAGAGAGGTATAACATAATTCTTAGCATAACTCTTAGCATATGGTTCATAACAGGTCTCTCTTAGTTTGAGAGGGGCTGATCATGAAAAGCCTCAAGCTGTTGATCAATAAGGTAATAGGTAGCCAAAGAAGAGTTTTCACTTAGAGTTCAGCAGGTAAGACTGGAGGCTGGCAGATGAGCTCTGAGGCAATTTTAGTACTGCAGACCTGAACTAGGGCAGTAAAATGGTGATGGAAAGCAAGAGGTTAATTCCAAAAATGTTTAAGAAGTATAATTTATAGGACTCCATGGTTCAAGGAATGTGTAGGGTGAAGGGAGAGGGGGTGTAAGATGACTCAGGTTTATAATTTGGCTGGCTTACTGAATGGTGGTACCTCTAATTAAAATAGATAATAGGCATATATGGAATTATAAACTTTGTTGAAAAGACAGATGCAATATAATTTAATTCCTCAAATTCAAATAGTCTCAAGAGCAAACGTAAACGCCAATGGTCTTTCACAAATTTAAGTGATGAATTAGCTCAAACAATGGAGATAATGTCTTAATCTTTCAGAAGTTTTTTTGTTTTGTTTTGTTTTTGGTACTGGGGGTTTAACCCAGGGGTGTTTTACCACTGAGTTACAGCCCCCAAGCCCTTTTAATATTTGATTTTGAGACAGAATCTCACAAAGTTGCTCAGGACTTTGTTGAATTGCTGAGGTTAGCCTGGAAATTGTAATCCTCCTGCCTCAGCTTCCAAGTTGCTGGAATTACAGGAGTGAGTCAACATGTCAAAAGAGGTTTGCGTAAGCATTAAATAAGACGTATGAGGAAGAGCTAAAAACATTTATTGAAGGAAAATTAGTTGAAAAATAAATTTTGATTTTTGAAACAAAAGTTTGCTCCTGCTTTAAAATTGCCAGCCTTGATTTTAAGAATGATAGGATTTTATCTACAATTTCCCCGTCATACAATAAAGAAGAAAGGATGCAGAAAAATATGTTTTAATTAAAAGTAGCCATCTTTTGAGATTCTCAAGGCTCTTTTCAAATGTAAATCAAAACTAGCCAATGTTCCCATTTTAAAATGCTAAAACAAAAAAGATTCAGAAAGTTGTGCAGCTTGTTATACACCAGGCACCTTGCACAAAAATATTTTTTTTTTTTTTTTTTTTGGTACTGGGGATTGAACTCAGGGGCACTCCACCACTGAGCCACATCCCCAGCCCTATTTTGTATTTTATTTAGAGACAGGGTCTCACTGAGTTGCTTAGGTCCTCGCTAAGTTGCTGAGGTTGGCTTTGAACTCCCGATCCTCCTGCCTCAGCCTCCCAGGTGCTGGGATTACAGGTGTGCGCCACCGCGCCCAGCTCACATTGCACATTTTATCTCACTTAATCTTTACAACATCCTTGCATCTGTTTTTAACAGATGAGGAAACTGAGACAAAGAAGTCAAATTATTAACTCAGAGTCACAAAGATGATATGTGAGGTAGCAAGTTTTGAGTCCACACAGCCTAATTCCGGGACTGGGTTCTTCAACCCTGCACTATGTGGCTTCCCACAGAGTTGTCAACACCTTCTTTTTTAGGTGAATAGACTTATATGTTGGTTTTTCTTCTCTCTCTCCCTTCCTTTCTTCCTTCCTTTCTTCCTTTCTGCTTTTCTGTATTTTTTGTAATAAGCATATATTAACTTTGAATTAAGAGGAAGGATTGTTTTAATTTAAAAAGCAATCAGACATTAATTAAGTTTAAATAATCCAGTTTTCATTTATTCCCGGAAAAAAGAAGAACTCTGCCTAATTTTGATTCTATGTATTAAGTGCATTGCTGCTTGAAGGCAGCGTCTTCTTGGGTGCATGGTATCGATTACACATGTAATTCCCTGAAGACTGCAATTACTGTCAGATTAATTAACTCATTATTTTAGAATCGGGAATATTACAAATAAATGTCCAATTCCGAAATAAAACTTTAGGAATTAAAGCTAGATAAACAGGAGTTTTGTTGTTGCTGTTTAAACATTTGTAATCTTTACCTGGTCTGAAAGTTGTTAATTAAACATAAAAAATTCAGGATCAATTAAAGTCAGGGCCCAAACAGTTCTGAGATCTGATATTTAACTTAGAACTGTAAGTCTATTCCCTTAGAAGTGTGAAACTGTATTTTCAATTTCTTTATGAAGATTTGGTTCTTCCTTTTGCTGTATTCACATTGGTTTGTTGTTACTTGATGTCTCAGGAGAATTAATCTGTTGGATCAGATAGTGCTGTGTGTGCTGGAATAAGTCAACAACAGGAAAGTTTTTGTATTAAAAGGATAATTATATAGATCAAATTACATAAACTGCAAAACAATATGAGGTGCTTAAAGAAAAAAGAAAAAACAAAAACAAAAACACATCTGCTCTCTATAACAGGTTACATTCAGATTCACTGACCTTGACATTAATTCACCATCAATGTATATAACCAAAACAAGAAAAGACATATACTTAATATACTTTATGCAAAAATTACTTGCTGCTTTTGGTTTGTATATATTTATATATTTAAAAATATGTCTGGGAGAGAACATTGAATAGAGTCAAAATAAGAGTTTTCCAAATGAAGATGTGATAATAAAAACACATATAATTTAAAAAGAGAGACAGGGAATTAAATTAGATATTACAAATTTTGAGTTTACTCCAACATGGGTTCTTATTTCATTTCATTTCTTTGATGGAGCAAAAGGTAACTTCTGGTTCTTAGAACAGAATTTTGATAGAACTAATTCAGGCATTCTGAAGGTACAGAGTGTCAATGAGCAGATTTTGATGAGTCAAGTGTGAATGAATCAGAAACATATGGATTTTGCTCCTCTAGGTGCACATGAGTGTAAACGTGCAGAGGAAAACCTCCTCAGCAAAATGCTCAGGGACATTCTGAAATCCAAATACTTGGAATGTTGAATTTCAACATCAGAGGTATTCACTAAATGAGGCCATGGCTATTCATATCTGGGGTAAATGCTGGAGCTCATTTTCCTTCACTTCATTTCTCCATCTCACTGTTTCTAAATCTTACGTCCATGAATAAGGATGTGTATTTAGTCAGGGTTCTCGAGAGAAAAAGAACTACTAGGACATGTATATTTATATAGAGAGATTTATTTTAAGGAATTGGTGCATGCAATTATAGAGGCTGTAAAGTCCAAAATCTGCAGTTTTAGCCTGAAGGCGATCTACTGGCAGAATGCTCTCTTGCTCAGGAAAGGTCAGTCTTTTGTTCTATTCAGGCCTGCAGATGATTGAATGAGGACCACTCACATTATGGAGGGCAATGTGCTTTACTCAGTGCCCACTCATATAAATGTTAATCTCATCCAAAAACCCTGGAAGAAACATCCAGATAATGTTTGAACAAATGGCTCTCAGCACTGTGGCCCAGTAAGTTGACTCTTAAAAATTAACCATCCCAGATGCCTCGTTGGTTGATATGGACCACTTATTAAATTTGATATTTAGAATACTAAAGCAATGCCAGTCCAAAAGATGAATAAAATTAACTAACAAACTTTTAGAGCTAGAAAGCCATTGGAAACCCTCTAGTGGTATTTCTCAAAAGAGATGATTTTAGCATTGGGGGTGGATTAGTTTTTGAATGAGGGGAAATGTTCTGAATATCTCAGGACACTTAGCATCTCTGACTCCAACCATAAATGTTAATAGCTCTCTCAAACATTATGACAACCACAAAACTTTTAAGTGACTTAACAATGCAATTATTTGTACCAGACTATTTTGCAGTTAAAGAATGAATCTATAATTACACCACCAAAAATAAGATTTAAAATGTCAACTCTGAATGTTATAAAATGTTATAGAAAACTATAATACAGAAAGTTGTAAGGATTTTAGTCATAAAACCACCAGGATTTTGGTTAACACATATGTGCAATTTTGGGTATTAAACCAAAGGCATAGATAAATTACCTCCTATTTTGAAAACTTTTTGAAAAATAGGAAATACTAGTTGAGGAAGCAATAATCCAACGCATTGGATGCCATTGTCTATATGGAAAGGAAGCATTTCTGAGATAGCAATCAGCTTTGGGCTGAAACTCACACTTTTAAGTTAAGAATTTGAATGTCTCTTGTTCCCCCAACCGTGCAAATGCATTTTATTGATGTTCACAGAAGTCATTATCCTAGATTATAGTTGGCATTGCTATCTCTCCCATTAAACTATATGCTCTGTGAGGTCAGATACCTTGCAAAGGTTGTTTGTCTGCCTTGTACTCCTAACATTCAGCCAAATACCTGGCAATAAATATTTGTTGGATAGGGGATTAAGGAGGGAATAGCAGAAAGAAAACAAATTCTATCTTCACTGGAAACTATGCATAGGGAGAAATGTAATTGCTTTTCCTTACCCATGTAAAGTTCATGGCTGACCAATCTGGAAAATCTGGCAAAAGACAGTTTAATTAAAGAAAAGCATAGACACTAATTTAATACAAATTTTATGTGACATGGGAGTCATCTAAAATGACTGAAGACCCAAAAGCCAGAGAAAACTGTGCATTGCCGAAGTATGATTGGAGAACAAAAGGGGATGCGCTAATGGTGATAAATCTAGGGGAGTTTAACAAGGACTGTTCAGATTGTTTTTGGCCTCCAGGTGTAGGGCAGGACCACTCCAGAATGAGGATCTTATAACCTACTTTCAGGGAAGGTAGGTCAGGATTCTTTTTTTTTAATGGCCTGCTTCAAGGAGAAAGGTGGGAGAAGATCAGAATAAACTTCTTGCTTCTGTGTGGTTTTTTTTTCAATTTCCTTCAGCTTAAAATATTCAGTATGCAAAGGTGTCATATTTTAGAGTACCATTTCCTGCATCCATCACAGGCACATATCATTTAAGTTATGACACCTACAGGACAGGAACCATATTTTATTATTCATGTGTTTACCAAGTCCTTAGCATTGTACCTGGCACACATAGTATTTCTCACACTTCATTGAGGTATGATTTATATGCAATAAACTGCATTCATTTTATATGTACAGTTGATAGTTTTGGGATTAGTAACTTTTGACACCAGAGTAACTGCAAATTGAAATACAAAGCATTTCTATTATCCAAAATTTCCTACATTCCCCTTTGCAGTCATCTTCCCTGCTTCACCCCAAACCCATGAATCACTGGTTGTCTGTCACTAGAGATTAGTTTGTAGTTTCTGGAATTTTATGTAAATAGAATTACATAGTATGTACTTATTAAGATGTATCAGTGTTGCTGCACAGATACTTAGTTTGTTCCTTTTATTGCTGAATGTTATTTCATCGTATGGATATACCATGATTCATTTACTAATCTACCTGTTAATGGACAATAGGGTTGTTTATAGTTTTGAGCTATTGTGAGTAAAGATGCTATGATGATTCATGGACAAGTATTTGTGTAGAAGTATGTTTTCATTTCTTTAGGCAAATACCCAAGAATAGAATTCTGCATGATATAGCTAGTATATGTGTAACTTTTACAAGTTGTCAAACCATTTTCAAGGTGGTTGTACCATTTTTTTATTACCACCAGTAATGTTTAAAAGTTCCTGTTGATCTACATCCTCCTTAGTCCATGATATCATCAGTCCTTATAATTTTAGCCATACTGGAGGTTACACAGTAGTATCTTATAGTTTTAAAATGAATTTCTCTGATGATAATGATGTTGAATGCTCAGCGTGTTCAACATTCCACATATACATTCTATGTATCTATTTTGGTGAAGTGTCTCTCCAAGTGTTCAGTCCATTCTTGTTTTTTTGGTTTTTGTACTGGGGATTGAATCTAGGAGCACTTAACCACTAAGCCACATCCCCAGCCCTTTTTATATTTTTGTTTAGAGACACAGTCTCATTAAGTTGCTGAGGCTGGCTTTGAACTCATGAGCCTCCTACCTTAGCCTCCCGAGCCGCTGGGATTACAACATGTGCCACCACACCCAACTCAGTCCATTTTAAAAAACTGGATGTTTTACCTTTGTTTTATTGAGTTGTAGGAGTTCTTTATATATTCTAGATACAAGTCCTTTGGCTAATAGGAATTATTTATATATCCTAGATATAAATCCCTTGTTATATGTATAAAATGTTTTCTGTGAATGTCTTTTTCTTAGTGGTGCCTCTTAATAGCAAAAGTTTTGATTTTTGAAGCCAATGATCAATGTATTCTTTTTCTTTCTTTTTTTTTCTTTTGGTACTGGGTATTAAACCTAGGGGTGCTCTACACTGAGTTATATTCCTAGACCTTTTTTTTAATTTTGAAATAGGGTCTCACTAAGATGCTGAGACTGACCTTGAATTTGCAATCCTCCCTTAGTCTCCTGAACTGTGGGGATTGCAATCATACGCTACCATACCCAGTGAAATTAAATTTCTTTACCAGGCATTCTTGTCTCACACAGAATTTATACACGTGATGCTCTGTAAAAGTTATACAACACACATGTTCTATAATGTCCCCATCTTTGTATTCTGATGTTTCCATTACCTGAAATGCCTTACCTCTCATTTTGGAATATACTTTTTCCCTCCATGAAACTTTTTGTCATCTTCTCAATCAGACTATTGTGACTTTTCTAGATCTCCTAAGATATGTTTTTATTTTTTATTTATCATAGTAATATAATAGCTTTCATGTATTGTTACTTACTGTGTGTGAGACAGTGTGCTATCTCACATGCATTATCAGTTTTAGTCATCATAGAAATAGTATATGTAGATATTATTTTGTTCCAATTGACAGATGAAGAATTAAGACAAACAGAGATTGAGTAATGTGTCCAAGATCACACAGTGACCATATTTCAGAGTTACAATTCTAAGGTCTGTTTGGACCTGTTTGGCTACAGAGTCTGTGTTCTTAAAGTTATGTTACTGTTCTTTCTCCAGATAGGACCTATTTTGCTTGCATCTCTGAAATGGTATTCAAGATCATCAATAATCCTATTTCACATGGCTGCCTTGTATACTCAGAAATATTGCTTGTGAGGCCCCAGAGATAGCAGAATTAAAAACCCTTAAATAGCAAAAAGGAAAGGTCTTTGAAGTCTCCTTGCAATTTCTGGTGAATGTGCCCCAGACAGGATGGGAAGTAACTTTTCACTTTGCCTCCAGATACAGGTTCTTTGAGTAATGTTTTGAGTTGGCACATCTGACATGACTAAAATAGCCTTCCATTTTAACCCTTGGGGAATTTGTTGAAACTTCTTTGTCAATGAGAACTACAAATAGGAAGAGCTAAACCACTTTTTGGTTCTTCTTCTTAAAAGTATAATTTGTGCCAGGCACAGTGGAACACACTTGTACTCCCAGTGGTAGGAGAGGCTTAGACAGGAGGATTGAGAGTTCAAAGCCAGGCTCAGCAACTTATTGAGGCCCTAAGCAACTTAGCAAGACCCTGTTTCAAAATAAACATTAAAAATGGCGGAGGTGTGTCTCAGAGGTTAAGTGCCTCTGGGTTCAATCCCCAGTACCAAAAAAAGAAAAAAGAAAGAAAAGAAAGATATATATATATATATATATATATATATATATATATGATAAGATAGATAGATAGATATGTAGATATATATAGATAGATAGATAAAGATATAGATAGATAGATAGATAGATAAATAAAATGTGCTCCAAATGATGAAAATAACACTTGTGTATTTTAGATAATTTGGAAAAATGAAAAGCACAAAGGCCGGGCATGGTGGCACATGCCTGTAATCCCAGCACTTGGGAGGCTAAGGCAGGAGGATTGTGAGTTCAAAGCCAGCCTCAGCAACTTAGCGAGGCCCTAAGCAACACAGTGAGACCCTGTCCCTAAATAAAATACAAAGTAAGACTGGGGATGTGGCTCAGTGGTGGAGTGCCCCTGGGTTCAATCCCAGTACCCGCCCCCCCCAAAAAAGAAAAGAAAAGCACAAAGAACAAAATTCTCTTATAATTCTATTGCACTGAGATAACCATTATTAATGTTTGAATATTCTATTCTCATTTTTTTTCTGTGCACACACAGCCATGATATACACATATTTGGAAAATATAATTGATAATGATAGAATTTATAAGGATTTTTACAATTGCATATGATGAATACTTTCCTTTGTTTTCCTGTAACATCTTAATATCTGTGGAGTATTACATGATAAATATAACCATAAATTATTTAACCCCACCCTTATTGTTTGGCATTTAAGTGGTTTCTGATCTTTCATATGTATTCACATGCTTGCATGTACATGTTTACAATGTCTCTGATTATTTCCTCAGAAGTGGGAAGAGGGAGAGAAGCAAAAACACTTAGTGTTCCAACTTAAATTTCACTCTGGTGGAGTCCTAACAGTTAATATTTTCAGTGGTGCTTGGTTACCATTTGATGATGAAAAGACTGGTAATCCCTTAGGGGCCAAATCCTGAAAGGGTTGCCAGAATTGCAAGGAGAAAAGAAAAGTAATAACTCCAGGCAAAAGGAGAAAAGTCCCAACCAAGCATTTCAATGTTCATATCAGAGTGCCAATTTTGCCACATACCGCACTGACTGATTTACACTCCCAAATCCATGAATTGACAACACAAAATGGCTGTACTTTGAGTTCTTAACAGAAATGTTAATTTTAACCCAGTTAATTAGCTGTGTCATACCCTACCCCAGGTTAACCTATGTGTGGGCAGAATTCATTTCTAATATCTATGTGTGAGCAGAACCTTCTGGATATCCACAGTGCCTTCAAACTCCACAAATGTTTTATGAATGAATGAATCAACATTATCTTTATGCTTACCTCCTATAAAATATTGACTTCTTTAGGGGATTTAAAAGGTTATGCTCTTGGAATTCCTTGTCACAGAAACTGAAAGACTTATCTATAGTGAGAACAGAATTCGACCACCTGAAACGACTTTAATAGGTATAGTTTCTGGGCAGAGACCTCTACCACAGGCTTCCTAATCCGCATAAGTAAAAAGACCTTGAAATAATCTTGTTCAAACCTGCATTTAGAATCTGCACAATTGCAACACACTTGTATAACTCAGTTATAATATACATACCATTTAAAAGAAAAAAAATCCCCATTCATATCAGCAAGAAAAATATACTTTCTTTTTTTTTTTTTAATTTTTATTTATTTATTTATTTATTTTCTTTTTTCTTTTTTTTTATTGAACACAAATGGAGTACAGCTATTGTTTCACTGATTGTACACAAAGTAGAGTCACACCATCTGTGCGTTCATGCATTTACA
>JAJEJO010000729.1:768286-839151 GCA_020662805.1 Glaucomys volans | reverse complement strand
CAGATCCCTAGATGCATACAAATTATTTAAACTGACTAAAAGAGAAAATAGAAATCCTCAACTGCAAGGAAATTAAATCGGTAATCAAAATCTTCCCATTTCCCTACGAAAATAAAATATTCAGAACCATATGGATCCACTGATAAATTCTAGCATATAAAGCATATTCTAGTGTATAAAGAAGACTGAGCACCAGTCCTTCTTAAACTCTTCCAGAAATATGTAAAGAAAGGAATGCTGCCTTATCAGGGCATCACCCTGATACCCAAGTCAGATGAAAACCTCACAAGAAAGAAAGTGCTAGGTTACTACAGCTCATGAACATAGGTGAAAATAGTCTCATCAAAATACTAGCACACCGTAGTCAGCAGCATATTTAAAAGATCATAACCACAACCAGATGGAATTTTTTCCTGGAATGTAAGGTTGGTTCAATGTACAAAAAGCAATCGATGTTAATATACCCCATTAACAATGAAGAGATGAAGCAATCATCTCAGTTGACACAGAAAAAGTATTTGACATAATCCAACATTCTTCTTTAATACAAAGTAGGAATAGAAAGAAGCTTCCTCAACCTATTAGAGAGGCACCTATAGAAAACCCACAGCCAATATCATAATCAACAGTGGAAGACTGAAAGTTTTACCTTGAAGATCAGGAACAAGACAAGAATTCTGACTTTCACCACTTTTGTTCAACATTGAAATAGTTGTTTAGACCAGTTAGCCAAGGCTAACAGATATCACCAGCTAAATTGGAAAAAGCAAGTAAAGATATCTTTATTTGCAGATGACATGGTCTTAAAACTACACACACACACACACACACACACACACACAAGAAATACACACACACACACACACAAAAAAAAAAATTGTCTTTTTTTTTTCAACCAAATTCAGCAAAGTTGTGGATTACAAGATCAACACACAAAAATAAGTGATATTTATGTGCAAGGAGTAAGAAAATCCTTTCTGAAAAGAAAATCAAGAAATAATTTCATATGTAGTAGCATGAAAAATTAAAATACTTAGTAATAAATTTGACCCAATAGGAGCGACACTTTAACCCTGAAGACCACAAAATATTGCTGAGAGAAATGAGAAGTCCTACATAAATGGGAAAAATCTCACATTTGTGAATTGAAAGACTTACTTAATATTGTCAAAATGGGCAATACTACATAAAGTAATCTACAGACTCAACGCTATCTCCATCACAATCCAAAAATTCAAAAATGACATTCTGTTATGGTTTAGATATTAGGTGTCCCCAAAAAACTCATGTGTGAGACAATGCAAGAAAGTTTAGAGGTGAAATGATTGGGTTGTGAGAGTTAACCTAATTGGTAACTTAGGAGGTAGGGTGTAGCTGGAGGAGGTGGGTCATTGGGGGGCGGTGTTTTGGGGGTATATATTTTGTATGTGGTAAGTAGAAACAATCTCTCTCTCTGTCTCTCCATCTGTCTATCCTCTCTCCTCTCTCTCTCTCTCCCCTTCTCTCTCTCTCTCTCACTCACTCTTTCTTTCCTGGTGCCATGACCTGAGCCACTTTCCTCTACCACACTTTTTCACCATGATGCACTGGCTCACCTAGGACTCCAAAGAATGGAGTCAGTGGTCTGTGGACTAAAACAGTGAGCCCCCAAATAAACCTTTCTTCTTCTAATCATTCTTGCCAGGTGTTTTGCAGGTCACAGCAGCAAAAAAGCTAACTAAAACACCTTTTGTGCAAAAAAAAAAAATTATTTTAAAGCAACATAAAATTGATATGGAATTGCAAGAGATCCCACATAGCCAAAGTAATCTTAAAAAGGAAGAAGAAATTTGGAATACTCATGTTTCCCTATTTCAAAATATACTGCAAAGCTGCAATAAGCAAAACAGTGGCCATTGCATGGGAAAAACATGTAGATCAATGGATCAATGGAATGGAATCAAGAATTGTCTATAATCAAAAACATGGAATAAAGCCAAACATCTGTGGTCAATTTTTTTGCAAGGGTACCACAGTCATTCAATGCAAAAATAATAAATGCCCTGAGGCATTTCTGTGTGTCAAAAGTAAAAGTGGTTCCTTGTTTTATACCATATACAAAAACTAATTCAAAATGGACCAAAGACCTAAAAGTGAGAGCTGAAAAATAAGATACTTAGGAGAAACCATAGGGAAAAGTTTTCATGGCCTTGGATTTGGCAATGGCATCTTAGATGTGACACCAAAGTACATGTAACAACAACAAAAAAATGGATAAAATGTAATTCATCAAAATCAGAAGCATTTTTACATCCAAGAGCAATCCTATATCAAGAGAGAAAACATGCATTTGCAAAATGCAAGAAAATACTTGCAAATAATATGTCTGCTAAGATTTTGGTATCTAGCATTTGTAAATTTTCAATGCAGCATTTCAATTAAAACACCAGCAAAGGACTTGGATAGACATTCTTCCAAAGGAGATATACAAAATCCTGAAGTAATGCTTAATGCTATTAGTCAATAAAGAGAATATAAATCAAAACCATAAGTGAGATAGCACTTCATGCCATTAGCTTGGAAGTAAAAAATAACATGTTAAAATTGCAAATTAATGAAAATGTGGACAATTGGAGCCCCACACACTGCAGGTGGTAATGAAAACAGTGCAGCCACTTTGGAAAGCAGTTGGTAGTTCTTCAGTAAGCTAAACGTGGAAGTACCTATGACCCAGCAATTTCACTCGTAGGTATATACTCAAGAAAAGTGACAATGGGTGTCCAAACCAAAGTTTGTGCAAAACTATACATGGCAGCATTATTCACAGTAGCAAAAAGGTAGAATTAGCTAAACATTCATCAAATGATGAATGGGTAAATGAAACACAGTATATCCATACAATGCAACTTTACTTGGACTTAAAGGGAATGAAGTTCTGATACCTGCTGTAGTAGGGACACGTGCTTTAAACATTATAAGTGAGAGAAATGAGGCATAAAAGGTCACAGATTGTACAACTCATTTTTATGAAATATTCAAAATAGATTACATCAAAGGTAACAAAATAGACATAATCACAGGTAACCAAATGCATAGATACAGAAAGATTACTGGTTGCCAGTGTCCAGGAGTAGGAAAGGCTAGGGAGCTGCTGCATATGACTTTCTTTGGAGAAAATGAAAATGTTTTAGATCTAGATAGTGGTGAGGTTGCACAACATTGTGTGTACACTAAATGCCACTGAATTGTACAATTTAGGATGTTTAGAACAGTGAATTTTATGGAAAATGTATTTATCCACAGGAAAAGAAAAATGCCACAAAAACCCGGATATAGATATTCCAATATAAGAAAATTGCACAATATATAAATTATCTTTCTCATATACATAAACACTGAACTAATTAACAAAAGATTAATAAGCAGAATCCAGTACTATGTCAAAAGGGTAATACATCATGTCAGTAAAGTGGGATTTATCTCAGCAAGTAAGATCAACTTAATATTGAAAGGCAAGAAATGCAATTATCATATTAAAAGTAAAGAAGGAAAAAATGATCATATTAATTGATTTATTTAAAATTTTGATAAATTAAACACACATTCATAAATTTGCATTGAGCTAGAAATATAAGTGAACTTTCCTCTACCTAATAGTGGGAAACTTAAAACCAACCTACAAGCATCATACTTATGATGAAGTATTTACTATTTTGGCTGGGCATAGAGGTATATGCCTATAATCTTAGCAACTTGGTAGGCTGAGGCAGAAGGATCACAAGTTTGAAGCTAGCCTCAGCAACTGAGAGAGACCCTCAGCAACACCTTGTCTCAAAATTAAAAATAAAAAGTACTGGGGATGTACTCAATGGTGAAGTACTACTGGGCTCAATTCTCAATACCAGAGGAGAAGGAGAAGGGGGAGGAAGAAAAGAAAGAAGGAAAGAAGGAAAGAAGGAAAGAAGGAAGGAAGGAAGGGAGGAAGGGAGGAAGGAAGGAAGGAAGGAAGGAAGGAAGGAAGGAAGGAAGGAAGGGAGGGAGGGAGGAAGGAAGAGAGGGAAGGAAGGAAAGAAGGAAAGAGGGAGGGAAGGAAGGAAGGAAGGAAAGGAAGGAAGGAGGGAGGGAGGGAAAAAAAGATTTAATACTTCATCCCTAAGATCAACAAAAAGACAAGTACGTCTGCTCTCAGTGTTTCTATTTAATATTAGAGACTTTTGTCAGTGCAATAAGATAAGAAAAAGAATTGAACAGCATAAATATTGGAAAGGGAAAATTGCATTTATTTACAGATTACTGATTGTTATGTTTATGTTCCCTTAAGAATCATATGTTGAAACCCTAAACCTCAATGTGATGGTATTTGAAGGTGCAACCTTTAGGAGATAACTATATTTAGAGGAGGTCAGGAGGATGGACTCCCCCTTATGGTATTAGTGCCCTTATGAGAAGAAAAAGGGACACCAGATATTCTTCTCTTCACCATATGAGGACACAGTGAGAAGGCAGTCATTTGAAAGTCAGAAAGAGGGCCCTCACAAGAACCAAATTTGCTGGAACTTTGATCTTGGACTTCCAGCCTCCAGAACTGTGAGAAGTAAATGCCTGTAGTTTGAGCCACAGGCTACGGTATTTTGTTTTAGCACGCTGAGCTGCTGAAGACAATTGATTATTTATACAGAAAAATCTAAAGAAATTTACAAAAAATGCCATGGAAACTAATAAATAAATTTAGTAAGTTTGCAAGATATAAGGTCAAATAAAAATACATTTTACATATACTTTATATTTTTAATGTAAGAAGACATATTTTATAATAAAAATAAATATTTACAGCAGTATTTTATAAGTATTTTGTATTTATAAACCAACATAATATACAAAAATGTACTTATATAAAATAGAACAATTATAAGATAGAATTTAAAAATCAAACCATTTATGATAAAATAAAAAATATAATACATTATGAAAAATATAATGAAATATAAATGAAACCTCTGCATTGAAAAATGCAAAGTTTTGCTAAGAGAAATGAAATAAGCCCTAGGTAAACAAAGGGATAAACCATGTCCATGGATTGGAAATTCAATATTATTAAACATCCATTCTCCCTAAAGTAATATAAAGGTTAAACACATCTCAACCAAAATTCCCCAAAATTTGTTGTATTAATGTACGTGTTGATTCTGAAATTTACATGGACATTCAAAAGACTTTGAAAAACTAAAATATTCTTGAGGGGGAAAAAATAACAAAATTAAAAGACTCATGTTACTTGATTTTAAGATTTACCATGAAGTTATAGAAACCAAAATAGTATGGGAATGAAAATCAAAGACAAATTGATCATAAAACTTCAAGCAAAGCTAATGAACTATAAAGCTAACTATGGATGAACCTCAATAACATAATGTCAGACAAAGGCAGCCACATTTGTGTGATTTCATTTACATAAGGTTCGAAACAAGGCCCATAGATTTCTGTTGACGGAAATGAGAACACCAACTGCCTGGGAGCAGGGTGAACTGGAAGAGGACGTGTGGGAACTCTGAAAGATGATGAAGATGTTCTGTCCTGATCCAAGTATTCACTACGCCCTTGTCAAGACTCTTCACAGGGTAGACTTGGCATTCTTGCCTGCAGTGCTAGACATTTTATTTCAGTGTTTTAAGAATTTGTTAAACACACACACACAGATGCCCCCCAAAGTGTAAGCTACCTGGGCTTGCTGGCCTCTCTATGGCTCTGCCTGGCCCCACCCCATTTTCAGGACACACAGCATCCCCCAGGGGTTTCCAGACACTTCCCTGGAACTTCTAGGAAATAGAGAAGGGGTATGATCTCTGCTTCACGAAGAAAGAACTGTGCCTACATCAACATGCTGGAATGCACGCAATGGTGAATGAGAACTAGCAATCCTTCTTATACCACTTAAACAGTCCAACTGCTGCCTCTAATAATAATAAACTGCTATATTATATGGAGTGAAGAAAATAAATTGATTCCTGCATGACTTCCTTTCACTCAACACTTGTGCTAGAGCTGGCTTATACCAGCTTATGTAAGAGTCAATTATTAAATTTTCTTTTAGAAAACTGAGTGGATTGTCAAATATAGACAATATATATTTATTTTTATTTAAAAATAAATTATATAAATTTATCATTAAGTAAATAGCATTAAAAACAAAGGTAAACCAGCACAGTTGCACACACCTGTAATCCCAGCAGCTCGGGAGGCTCAGGCAGGAGAATCGTGAGTTCAAAGCCAGCCTCAGCAACAGTGAGGCTCTAGGCAGCTCAGTGAGACCCTGTCTCTAAATACAGTACAAAATAAGGCTGGGGATGTGGCTCAGTGGTGGAGTGCCCCTGGGTTCAATCCCTGATATCCCCCTATAAAAAACAAAAAAACAAGGTAACAGTTGTCAAAGTCTACAGCTTCCTAATGCTGTTATTCTTGTCTGTGCTCGAGGTTATTTACACCATGATCCACTTGTGTGCTGACGTGCACCTCTGCCCAACTCCAGGTCTGATGACATCACGTTTCTTAGTTTGAAACTGGCCAGAGCAGGAGTCTACACCCTAAAAATCAGCCAACACTATAAGCAGGGCTGGATTTATTGTTTTGTTGATTGTTTAGGCTTAAGAAATTAATGAAGAAAATGTTCACACTACATATTAAGTGTGTGGCATCTAAAGCCATTATATTGATATGTGGTGCAAAGCATTCAGAAAACATTTTTTCCTATATTCATAACTATTAATTCCAACAAGAAGTCTCTCACTCCATTGAAAATGGGTGAATCTTTGGTGTACATTTTAGTTGTTTCCCTTTTAACAACCTCCTTGGTCGATTTCATTTTCACTGATGAAAATGAAAATATCAGCAAACATTTATGTCAGAATCACCCTCATTCACCATTTGCAGTCATAGATCGTGGTCTAAGGACAGGAGAGTTTGCCAAAAATCAACAAGTGTTGAAGGAGAATCAATTGGCCACATGGAATGTACAAGAAAAAGTGCTGTATGCTACATTTGTAAGTTAAATGCCATATTTTTTATATGAGTAAATTGCATCATTAATTTATATTATATATATTTGCATAGAATCTTTTTATCGAGTCAGCTGTTAAACATTCACAAGCACATTACTGATCCCATTTTTGCCTCCACACAAACCTGCAATAATGTTATTTTATTATACATGCTTCATAGAAATTAAGAAGGGGCTCAGGAGGGTTAGGGACTTGCTTAAAGTGTGAACTGGATGCCTCCAGCGCCCAGTCTTTCACCCATCACACATATGAACAGCTCCACCAAAACCACCATTAGAACCCCGATGGCATTGCTGCAGGACGTGACCATGTAGCACACAGCCAGCGTCTCTCACACTGCCATTCTATAGTTGGGGAAACTGAGTCTCAGAGAAGGGTAAAACTCCATGACTGTTTGATGGCAGATAGTCATGTTCTCCACCTCAGCTCTGATTCACATACAAGCAGGGCTTCTATGGCTTCCTTCCCTGCCAGCTCACCAGCCCCCAGAACCCCCAAGAGAGACACAAAGAGACCACAGTGAGTCTTACTGCACATACTTGGGTTAGCATGGAACATTAAATTATTCTCTCTAAATCAAATAAGATTCTTCCAAGCCCCCATTCAGCAAATCTAGCCAGAAAACCAATCTCAACTATTCTTGGTTCACCAAGCGCCTACAAGGCCTCAGTGGGACCCAGCAAAGGGAAGACAGAGCCCTCTACTTGTCCCCTCATCCAGGTTGACCTGTAGCTTCCTTGTGAGCCACTCTGAGACTGGCAGCCTTCAGCAGCCCCCCATCCTCAGGTCAATGGGTTACCCAGGAAAGTGGAATACTCCTGGCCATGTAGCCAGATGCACACAGTAACATCAAAACCCTGACATGGGCACAGTGACACATGTTGACCATCGATTAGTTCATAGCAACAGACACCCCAAACCTCAGCACACCAGACATTCCAAACACCTTTGGACACACACACACTGATAAACCCAGTTCAGGCACAAATGCACTCAGTTCTACTCCCCATGCACACATGCATGCGCACGGGTGCACAATGATGCGGGCACAGGTGTTGGCTGAGGTTCCCACCCACAAATATGCACACTCAGAAGCAAAGACACACACACCTGGACTCATGCACACCCTCCCAGGCAACAGCAGAGACACACTGTCACTCTTAACCAGGAGAGTGCCACCGACCACAGGCCGCGCATTCATATTCTCTCTCTCTCTCTCTCTCTCTCTCTCTCTCTCTCTCTCTCCCTCCCTCCCTCTTACACACACACACACACACCTGCCAAGACAGGCATGTAGACAGCACACACACCCACAGGCTCACACCCTGAATCACAGCCAGACACCTGGCGCAGCACACACCCCAGGGAGCAGGCGGCGCGGGGCTCACGCGCGCGCACACAGCGGCGCGCCCCTCGCCGAGCCTGGCCGTTCCCTGGTCCATGCTGCCACACCGTGGAGAGGCGGCGTCCTCCCTGCGCCCCTCCCTCCCCAGCCAGCCAGGCCCGGCAGGGCAGTCACGTGGATGCAAAGACAAAAATATAGACGGGGTGGGGAGAGAGGAAGGGAAGGGGCCGAAGATGAAATCATAATACTGCTGGGTTTGTTCATTTCGGTGATAATTAGCGGTGCATTCACGCCACCTCACCGGCCGCTCCCGGCTGATCCCGCCTGATGGATGCCTGGTGGTGCTGAATGCAAATTAGCATAATTTCATTACCGAGGGACCCGTGAAAAGGTTCAATTATAGAGCAATCTCATTAATACCAGGGCTTGTTAAACTAATAGAAAGAGACAGGCCCCGCAGCTCCGAGAGGTAGGCATGTGCTCAGAATGCAATTAGTGCCTCAACCCCTAGTACCTGGGCCACGCCTCGCTCCCTGGGACCTGCCCCTGCTGCCCTGCACACACGGGCTCCCAAAGGAACAGGGTCCCTGGCCTGCGAGGCTCTGATCCCAGCAGAGCCCCATCAGGAAAGCTGAGGATCCAGGCTAACCCAACCTTTACCAGGTCAAGGTCACCAATGGAGAGACCCACAATGGGGAAACGACTTGCCCAGGGCGTTTGGCCCAAAGGAGGCAGCAGAGCCAGGGGGACGTTCAGGGTGTGTGGGGGGGCGGGGGTTGGTGCTCATCCTTGTTGGGGGAACTGGCCTCATGAGACAATCTCTCAGGAGCCTTTCCACTGTGACTTGGTTGCTCTCTTATCATCAGCCATGTCAGCCAGCAGCTCCTGAAGACCAGAGCTCTGTGGGATCCCAGACCAGCTGAGGTGCTGGTCCAATTGAAGAAACAGAGCCTGGGTTCCCTTCCCTCATCCCCACTTCCTTCCCACCCTTTCCCACCACCAACCCACCAGTCTAGAAACCAGAGTCTTGAAGAAACAGCCCCTGAGGGAGGGCCCAGGGCCCTCAGAAGTGGATTGAAAGGCCCAGCCTGCACTTTCTGCCTTTGGCACAGTGTATCCCTGGATGTTATAATCACCCCTTATCTAACTTCAGCAGAAATGGGTCGAGCTTGGCACTCAACCTAACCCCCTCCCAAAGAGCCCTTCACGGTGACCTCATGCCCCAGCCCCCCAGGCCCAGCAAGGCACACCACCGAATTGGGTCATATGACTTTGCTGTATTTTTTATCACCTCTGTAATATTTGATTTTTTTCTACAATTGTAAGTTAAACAGCACAAGTCCCAAAATACCCCCAAGCTGGAGAATGACTCACACTGTATATTACTGAACACATAAAAATATGCAGTGACTCAGAAGGGCCCAGCAGAAGCGACAAGCCCCACAAAAGGCCCCATTGTTCATATTTTTAAGGTAAGGGGGGGACGCCAAGTGATGGCAAACTGACTCGGGCTTTGACTGGTGACACTTGTCCAACTGCCCTTCAGTGCTCTGTGTGTCTGGGTCCCCTCTTTTTCTAATGACATCATGAAGCCAGATAATTTCATAATAAAAGGAAGCCCACTGGAGACCGTCACTTCTATTTCCAAGTGGTGGCAGGGAAGCGGGGGAAGGGACTCAGAACAGCTGGCCCTGGGGACCTTGGAAGCTGGATGGTCACAGCAAAGTCACAGGATTTCTGACCAGGCTGACATCCCTCCCCTTGCAGGGACCATGGCAGAGCCTCTAGAGTAGAGACAAGAGTGTCAGGAGGAGGGCTCAGGGACCCAAGCTCCTGGCTCCTGTGGCAGCAGTAGCCAGCTGGTCCCCTCAGGCATGTGAGTGGACATCAGGAGGGGCCTTGTGGAGTGCAAGGGAAGGAGGACCCCGAGCCTCATCTGCCAAGAAGGCCTGGGCAGGGGTGGGTTCAGGAGATGCTTCTGGACCCTGTGGCCCGGACACAGACGGGCAGGTGCAGTCTGCAGATGAGAAGGTGACCCACTGAGCCCTCAAGACTCACCCTGGACGACAGGGGAGCAGAGGTGTGGGAGTGCACCAAGGCTTCCTCTCAGCAGGAGTCGGTAGCGAGGTCACGACCTGATGATCAATGTGCTTTACCTGGAGCCTGGAGTCGCCCTGGAGGCCTCTGGGAGCAGGCTGGGCGAGGACAGGCCATTGGGCTGGACGTGGGAAGCCACACGCGCTCTTTGGCTTGCAAAATATATTTCATTCTTTCTGTCCCTCTAGTTCACCCAGTCCCAGTGCCGAGGACCCACACGAGAGGGGCCACCCGTGTGGGACATGTTTGCATCCGCAAATTCATTCTTCTGGGGAGACAGTGACCCCTCTCACTCTCCTCCTTGGTGCTCCAGATTTTCTCATCTGCATAAGAAGCTTAAATGAGGGCCCTTCCCTTCTGACAGCCTCAGATTTTGTGATGACAGTTTAAAAGTCAAGGGACTCAGATTCTAATTCCACTCCTGCCACTTCCTAGCTGTGTCACTTTGAACCAGTGACTCAACCTCTCTGTTCATTTTTTTTTCTGTAAAATAAGCAGGCTGCTGGCGACTATGTTCATCCATGGGGTTGCCTGGTTGGGCCCTTGGTTCCCAGGCTCCCTAGGCTTGCCAGATGAACCTCTGCTCCTCCTTTCATTGCCTCCCTCCTGCCACTCCATCTTCCTTTACCTCAGCCCCTCCCACTTGATGACCACTGACAAGGAGTAGATGAAGAGCTCGAATCACAGTGAGGCACCAGGAGACGGAAAGAACCAATATTAGGAAGAGGGATCGCAGGAGACAGAGGGCAGATGAATGGTGGAACAAAGGGTACCAAATGCGGCTCAGGACTACCAGGACTCTGGGTGGAGAGTGACAGAACCCAATTCAAACTGGCTCAAGCGGAAAAGATTGGCTCACTTCACTAAGAACCTAATACCACCTTCAGGTATGGCTGGATCCAGAAGTTCCAGCAGTGCCTATACAAGCATGTGCCTCTGTCTCAGCTCTGCTCTCCTGTGTGAGCATCAACCCCAGGCAGGCTTTTTCAAAGCAATGGGAAGAATGGTCTGGGTTGTCTCGGCTTCTGATTTCAGAAGACCCTCCCTCTCCCAGCCTCCTCAGCAATCTCTGACCTGCCCTCTTAACCACATGTCCAGTTTGGAACCAATCATTATCTCCAGGCAGGCGAGGAATCCTGGTTCCCCCACTGGAGACACCTGAGCTCCCCTGGACAGAGAGACCCACCAAATCGCCTGGACAGTGGAAGAAGCCACTGTGGTGATGTATGGGCCAGAGGTGTGGGGAGGAGGGCCCGGTGGGTCAGCCTGCACTGACCATGGGACACCCAGAGCCCTTCCATACCTGGAGTCTGAGGGTGAGGTCGAGCCAGGCTGAAGGCTACGGAAGTGGGGAACCCAGGGCAGGGCGGGGACAGTGGCAGAGGCTCCACATGTACCTCCCAGTTCCAGTTCCAAGCCACACCCAGCTGGATCCTGGGTCCCCTGCTCCCAGGCTCAGATGTCCCAGAGGAAGGCAAGAGGGACTCTGAAGGCAGAGCCAGCAGTCAGGATCTGGTCCCCAAGCCTCCAGGCCCCGGCACTTGCTGGGCATCTTGCTGAAGAGCAGGCTCCTAGCAGGCCTGACCCTGATGTTCCAATGAGACTCACCCACCGTCACCAGCCACCACCCCGGACTGCAGCTCCTCCACCCCACCGGGGACAGCAGAGGGCCTGCTCACTTCTGTAGGTCCGCCAGCCTCATGACCTCGTTTCATGCTCATTCCAACACTGACATTCCCATTGTCCAGATTAGAAAATCAAGGCTGAGAGAGGTTCCAAAACCTGCCAGGGAATCACACAGTTAGGAAGCTGGCCCTGCATCCCCCTGCAAAGAACCACTAGCTTCTGCCGTATCCTCAGTATAGTCCATTTGTATATTTGATATTAGACATATTTTATGTTTACACCACTAGGTGCCAGGAACTCTCTGGAACTTGACTGCACCATTCCAGTTAACCCTCATATAACCCCAGAGGTAGGTACTTTTGCTATTCTCACTTTACAGATTAGGAAACTGAAACACAAAGACATTAAACAACTTGCACAAGGTCACACAGCGAGTAAGTGGCAGAGCGTTTGCCCAGGCACGTGGCTGCAGAGGCTGAACCTATGCCAAGCCTGAACAAGCTCCCTGGGGGCCACATCTGAGTCCCCTCTGAGTGCAGTGCCAACCCAGGCAAGCACAGAGAGCCTTGCTGAGTGGCTTTCGGTTGGGCAGCAGAACTGACCAGGGAATTCAGCACACTGGCTGCCAAAGAGGCCCAGGACCAGGGTTCTCGGTACTTCGACGTCTTCATCTGTGAAAAGGGGCTCAGGCACCTCTGGGGTAGAGGTGGACTGACGCACAGGGAGGAGGGAATGAGAACTACCCAGGGAAACAGACCCGCCCAGAGGAGAGAGAGCCATGCAGAGCCCGGGTGGACACACAGCCCTGTCCTCAGAGACCAGAGTGAGGCCAGCAGTCAGGACCAGTGAGACCAGAGTGAGGCCAGCAGTCAGGACCAGTGAGGCCAGAGTGTTCCAGCTGAGCAGGGAGAGGGGTCCCAGAGCTGCCAGCTCTCCCTACACTCCTGCAGGCAGAGCTTCCACCCACCAGGACGGAGGAGGGGCAGTGGAGTGGGCGTGCTTGGAGGTGAAGATGCAGCTTTAGAGGAGCCAGGGTGACCTGGCTAGGAGAGCTGCTCCCTATTCCCTGCTCTCAACCCACCATGGCTCCCTAGTCCCCCAACAGAAAGTCCAGGCATTCCAGCCTCCCTCCACGCCTTCCACACCCCTCCACCCTTGACCAACGGACCCACATCTCCCCTGCTCACCATCAGATGCCTGCCCTCCAGACCTTAGATTCATCCTGACGCCCACCCCTAAGAACACCCTGATGGCCACCACGGCCCAGACCCCTCCACCCTGCCAAACCTGGCTCAGCCCCAGCTGCCAGGGTCTATCTGCCTCGCTCACCCTGCCCCTCCCCGCATGCTCACTTTCCCAACTCCCCAGCCTCACTCCCATCAATTCCACGTCTTCAGAAACCTGTGTCCCCACCCTGGCTGTAAACAGAGGCCTCTCCAGCGCCCTTCTGGGCTTCAGGTGCCGCCCTAGCTTATGTGACTAAGGACAGCAGGGTGAGGATTAGAAGGAGATGGTGCAGAAGAAACGTCTGGAATGGAGCCTGGAACCCCGTACGGACGCCACCAACACTGCTGCTGTTGGCACTGCTGCCCAGGAGGACGTGGCCCATCATATTTTCCAAAATAGCTTCCGTCCCCTGTGCTCTCAAAGACCCTGCCCCTTCCCAACAAAAGCCAGAGGAGCCGAGTCTGCTCCTCACACCTGTCTCCCATGGAACTCACCAGGAGAGACATGAAGCTCTGTGACTTCTCAGGTAGGACATGAGAAAGACACGTTTCTGGCCAGCCCTTCGTATCCCCTCTTCTCCCCGGGAAGCCCGGCACCCTGCTGAAGGAAGCCCAGGTCACCTGGACAGATGGCAGGAGCAGGTTCCCGCTGACTGCCCAGCTACCCGCCACACCAACCACAGCCCCACGTGTGCTGGTTCTATTCAGACAGTTCCAGAAGCCAGCAGAACAATGTCCCCCCAAAGATCCCCGTGCCCTAATCCTGGACCCTCTGTTAGAATGTGGATTTGAGGTGTCTCCCCAAAGCTCATGCAGGAGGGGAAGCGGTCGGCTCAGGAGCCGCCCGCTAATCCACGGATTAGTCCATGTGACTGATGATAAACTGATGGACTGACTGGTGGTGACTGCAGGCAGCTGGGTGTGGCTGGAGGAAGGAGGTCATTGGGGGTGTGTCCTTAGGGATTCTAGTATGTCCCTGCCCCTCTGTCTCTCTCCTTCCTAGCTGCCATGAGGGGAACAGCTCTCCCCATCCGCTCCCTTCCTCCATGATGTTCTACCTCCCCTCAGGACCCAGAGCATTGGAGTTTGCCGGCCACAGACCAAGACATCTGAAACTTCCTCCTTTAAGTATTACTCAACCATGAAAAAGAATGAAATTAATCTGTAATCCCAGTGACTCAGGAGGCTGAGGCAGGAGGATTGCGAGTTCAAAGCCAGCCTCAGCAACTTAGCAAGGCCCTAAGCAACTCAGTGAGACCCTGTCTCTAAATAAATACAAAATAGGGCTGGGGACGTGGCTCAGTGGCCGAGTGTCCCTGAGTTCAATCCCTGGTTCCAAAAAAAACAAAAAACAAAACAAAAAACAAAAAAAGAATGAAATTAAGTCATTTGCTGTTAAATAGATGCAACTGGAGACTATAATGCTAAGTGAAATAAGCCAGATTCAGAAAGTCAAAGGTCGCATGTGAAAGCTCTGATATGTGCAAGGTAGAAAAGAGAGAGAGAGAGAGAGAGAGAGAGAGAAATAGGAGAGGGGAATTCCATCAGAATGAAAGATCAGGGGAGTAGATGAGGGATTGGGGTGGTTGGGGTGAGATAGGGAGACCAGTGGAATAATCTGACCTAACTGTCCACTGTGTGTATATGGATAGACCACAGTGAATCCTGCATTATGTCCATCCACAAGACACTAATTTTACAAAAAAACGAAAATAAATGGGAAGATGAATAGAGTAGAAGAAAGGGAACAAGAGGAGGGAGGAGGGGAGGGGAAGTCCTGGGGACTGAATTGGAGTAAATTATATCCCATGCATTTATAATCATGTCAAAATGAATCCTAATGTGTATAGCTATGATGAGCCAATACAAAAATAAAATATATGTTTAAAAAAACAAATTTCCTTCTCCAAACTGTTCTGATCAGGTATTTCAGTCACAGAAACAAAAATCTTCCACACTATGGCTCTGTTACATGGCGAGCCTAAAGGGACTTGCAGATGGCCCTGGGGTTGGTCTGGACCTTGAGCTGGGGCAGCAGCCTGGGTGACACAGACCCCTGTCCAAGCACCTGAGCCCTCAGGAGCCAGGACCTGGCCCTGCTGCTGGAGAGGCCCAGGGAACAGGAGAGGGGTCAGGAGTGCCACAAGGGAGAGATGGGGGTCCAGGTCTAAGAGGCCCAGCTGGGAGCCACAGGCAGGCCGCCTCTGAGAAGCTGAGACCCGCAGAGGCAGCAGGGACCCGGCCAGGATCGGGGAACCGGATTGTGCCAACGGCCTGAGCGCCGGATGGCTCCCTGCAGCCCTGGAGCACAGCCTGACCAGAATAGGCAGAAACCCGGCGGCTCACCAGGCGCAGGCCGGCGAGAACCCAGGATGAGGACCCGGGCGGTGGAGGCTCTGCGTCTACGGCACTTCGTTAGAGCAGAGGAAACTAGCAGCCTCTGCCTTCTCCTCTCGGGGTCCAGGGCACGGGCAGAGGCTCGCTCTGCCCTCCCGCTCCTGCCCACCGAGGCCCTGAGCATGGCTGTCTGCCTGCTGCCCACACTTCTGGTTTCATGCGGCCTGGGTAACTGGCCAGGGGCTTCCCAGCCCCTCTCCCAGAGGGAACCGCTGTGTCCTCTGAACTCAGCAAGCCACAGCCCCTTCGTCTACAAGAACGGTGATGGGAAATGAGACAACAGGGGGTGTCACGAAAGGATACCGCCATAAACTCTAAGTGAGAAAGTTGAGCCCAGTACACATGACGGATCCCATGTCTGAGAGATGACAACCGGACGTTCTCACCATAGCCAGGACACAGAAACAATCTGTATGTACAAAGGCATAAAGGACATGTGACGCACACGCAGGCACACACACGCAGGCACACACACGCAGGCGCCCATGCGTACACTGGGCTGTCATTCAGCCTGAAAGGAGGAGGAATTCTGCCACTTGCCACAACATGGATGGACATGGAGCACATCACACTAGGTGAAATAAGCCAAAAGCAGGAAAAAAAAAAAAATACTGCACCATCTAACTTAAATGTAGAATCTCAAGAAGAAAAAAATTAGGTCAATTATATAGAGACAGAAAATAAAACAGCGGTTCACAGTGGTAAAAGGCTGGGGAGGGGAGCAGGAAATGGGGAGATGTCAGTCAGCAGATATAAAGTAGTGGGTATGCAAATGAAGGTGTCAAAAGATCTAAGGTACAGAGGGCTGCAGGTCATGGTTACTGTGCCTAGGAGTTTTGCTGCATGCATGGTTTATCTACTGTTGCCATAAAAGGAGAATAAGTATTTGAGATGATGGAGGTTTCATTTGTTCCATTATAAGTAACCACTCAGATATCCATGGGCAGATCAAGACACAGCTCTTAAAACATCTTGCTATATAACTTAAATACATGCAATATATACAAAACTCCCTCACAGACTTCTCACTTGGCAAATATAAAAATCCTGCCCCTTCTTTTTTCCTGTCCTGAGCGTCACTGAGCTATACACACTGCCCCCTCCCCCGAAAAGCTGAGAGAGCAGCTGTCCATCTCTGTCCACAGCAGTCAAATACGAGGAAGGGTCCACCCAGGAGGCCTACCAAGCCTGGTGATCAGGACCCAGCAACTCCTCAGCATTTCTATAATTAGCCCGAGTGCTTAGTCTTGAGTATTCTAAGGAAAACATGATTCTTTCTAAGTGTTATTAAGGGCAACAAATGGTGTTTTCTGGATCATTCTCAAAGACCCAGAAAAGCATTGACAATATTTCATCAATCCTTTGGCCCTCTTTCCCAGATGCCAGCAACCTCAAGCAAACTGAGCTCCTTTTACCCTTCCCTTTGAATATGCCATAGCACTGTTCACCTCCTGGAAGTCCTTCATAATGGCTAGTCCAAATCTCTCAAGCTCTGCCAGAATAAATAGAAAGGGTTTGCCTCTATAAATCAGTAACCCCTGCCCAACAGAAAAGAAATGCTATAGATCTTCTTTGCCCTTCCCCAGCACTAGAGAGCCTGTTCCCTTGCACACCATTAAAAGATCACAGCAGATATCTTCAGTCCAGAGGTGTACTAGCCAAGGAGCACCAGAGAAAGAACCAGGAGGACATGTGCGTGTGCATACTCAGGTACCACATAATGACATTCCAATCAGTGTTGGACTGCACAGATGATGGCGTCCCATGAGGTTGTATCACTGCGCTTCTCAGAACAGATCCCCAATGCTAATTAAGTGATGCTTAATTAATGATTTATTATAAAGAATTACAAAAGTGATTATAGAGTGAAGCGTAAATTAACAATCACAAGTAGATTGGGGAAGGGTCACCAGTGGTCCAAAGCAATGACAGAGATCTAGGTGGAAGGATAACAGAGACTCAGCCTCCAAAGGAGTGAACCTACCCAGAATCTCTGCCTCGGGGCTCAGAAAGACAAGAGTTGTCCCATGTCATGGGTCAGGGTCAATCTGGTTAGCGACCCCCCAGCACAGCTCCCATTCTGGGAAGCCCTTTCTGATGGCCCTCCCTAGCCACCCTTTGGATTCCTGCCCTTTCGAAAGACCTGTTTCCTATCAGTCTGTTTCTGAGACTGTGAAGACCCTAAACACCCAGTGGTCTGAGCATGGGCTCCAGGGTAGGGGAGTGGGGACTCAGAAGCCAGTTCTACCATTTACCTGCTTTGCAATCTTGGGAAAGTTACTTAACCTCTTTGTGCCTCTGTTTTCTTATCTACAAATTGGAAATCATAATGACATCATGTCACAAAGGATTCAAAGAATCAGTAAAATAATATGCATATTTTTCTTATCCATGGAACATGATAAACAGTAAGGATGTAAGAAATTTAGTGACCGGGCGTGGTGGCGCACACCTGTAATCCAAGTGACTTGGGAGGCTGAGGCAGGAGGATCGCGAGTTCAAAGCCAGCCTCAGCAACTTAGCGAGGCCCTTAGCAACTCAGTGAGACCCTGTCTCTAAATAAAATACAAAATAGGGCTGGGGATGTGATTCAGTGGCTGAGTGTCCCTGAGTTCAATCCCTGGTTCAAAAAAAAAAAAAAGAAAGAAATTTAGTGAGTGAATTATTATTATGATTATTTTTGAATGATCCTAACATGCCAAAATAGATTAACTATGACAAGCAACACAAACCCTAGCAGCATATTATTCCATTGGTCTTTTTAGTAATTCTAGAATAAATATAGGTGACTTGGATAGGTCTAAAAACATAGAAGTAATAAAATGATTTTTATCTTCAAAAAATGTTAAATAATATAAAAATTAAAATTTTCATACAGTATCAGATAAAGTCAATTTAGACAAAGGACAGATATAAGAAAATACTTGCAATGCAAAGAATAGAAGCTCAATATTTATACTAACCAGGTATTATAGGTCAAGGAGATTCTTTTCTTTTAAATCATAATATGGGCATGAAAAAACAAATTGCAGGAGAGCAAAAGGTCAACAAATATAAAAAAAAAAAAGATAGTCAGTGTAGGGCTGTGCAGATTGGCATAGCAAGGACATTATTCTTCATCCATCAAACTGGCAAAAATTTTAAGTGACCAGCATCTGCCCAGAAGGGGGGAGAGATATTCTTGCTCTCATCTAGGTGAAACGGAAGCAGTTCAGACTTACATAGTTTGATTGACACCCTCTCTCCTGGAAATGCACCTTATGAAAATCAAAACCCTGGTACCTAGGAATATATATGTGCTTGTCCCACAGTTGTTCACGTGACAAGACACTGGGTTTAATAAGGAGATGCCCATCAAAAGGCAATGCACAGCCGTCGCAGCACCCCTGAAGAGGATGTTCAGTGACAGGCCGAGGGTCCGCCGCAGTGTAGGTCATGATCACGGCCATTGGAAACAGACCAGCCCGAGGAAGTGGTTCAGTCCATCACAGAGCTTCTCCACTCTGAGACCTCTGCTGCATTTCACCAGCAATGGGTTTAGGTGCTGGGAAGGAAAGGAAGTCCTTAAAATACTGAGTGAAACAATCAGCATATCACATTTGTGTTGGAAGCAAAAAATAATCTCAATGCATGGATGTTCTGCAAATGGCTCTAAATGCACAGGAAAGGCCTGTAGGAAAAGGCCTCTGGGGAGGGGTGGGCTGGAGAAGAGGACAAACACCTTTCTCTTGATGACCTCTGCACTGTGTCCAGATTGTTCAAATTTTTACAGTACAAATGCATAAGTGTTTTCTCTGGATGATTCTTTACAAACTAAGATATAGAAAAGACAAAGAGATCAGGAGTGGACCAGGGTGGAGGCCTGCTTCCTCCTTCCCAGGCTCTTCCCACCATTTAACATGATCTGTGCTGAATTTCTATGCCTTGGCTACTGACTTCTCCTCAGGAGGATGCCAGCTCCATGGGGACTAGAAGTTTTGCCCAGCATGAAGCCAGGTACACATCTGCCACCCAGTGACATTCGCTGAATGAATGAATGAATGAATGAATGAATGAATGAATGAATGAATGAATGACCTACGCAGCCCCAAGTAGAACTGGAACCAAGACACACACTGTCCCATCTCTGCTCTGGGCTGAACAAGGAGGCCCTGCCAGAAATCCCTCCTTCTCTACCCTCCCTCCCATTCCCCTCCACAGACTCCACCTGACAAAACACAATGCAGATGCCCCTCTTTCTGGAAACTGTCTCATGTCAGTCAATGATCACTCAACAATCAATCAGGCATCTGAGCATCTGAACCAGGCCCTGAGCAGGTACTGATGACACCACAGGCCCTGAGCTCAGAGCCTCAGGATTGTGTGAGGGGCCCAGATAAGAGCCTCGCCCAGCTCACAACTCTGCTCTGAGCTTTCAGGAAGACACCACATGCCACCTTCTACGCAGCAAGGGGTAGAGACACTGAAGTGAGCCATCTGCTGTGCGATGGGCCACAGGCCTCCCCCATCACCCAGCCAAGAGGGAACAGAGGGGCCACCCCACGCTCCCAGTGCATCCATGTCCAGTACCTGGATGTCCAGTGCTCATTTATCCACACAGATCCTTCTAGAGAAGACAGAAAAGATTGTTTCTCAATGACAAAGCTTCCCAAGAGAAATGCCAGCCACTGAGGCTGAGGTGACAGGTGAATGCCAAGCCACCTGAGAAAGCAAAGCAATGGGACAAACTAAATGTCACCTCCACCATTTCTCCAAGGGACAGGAAGAAAAGCAAATGGCAAGTCCACTTCAGGGAAGGGCTCCCAGGTGAGAGGCTGGCTCCTCTAATGACAGGGACCCTCAGGCAGGGCCTGGAAGTGGCCGAATGCATCCTAATAACATCACTGACACTGTTGCTTACTCTTCTCCTCTTAGTGCCAGGAGGGTGGGGGGAGGGTGATATAATGTTCTAGAATGTTGTACCCAAAGTGCAGGATCCGAGAGTGTCCTGAGAGTCGTCCTTCCGAAGACATCGGGTGAGAGGGGATATTCCGATGAGCAAAGCCTTCCATGGCTATCTTGGCCGAAACAGCAAAGAATTGGGAAAATGCTCAGCATCCAAAACATGGGAGCCCCTCTAAGTCACAAGGGGTTCCTCTATCCCACGGAATAGATGCAGCTTCTGAAATAAAGGTCTCACATATTCATTAGGAACATGTCTTCCTGGTAGCATTTTAAGTGGAGGAAAAACCAGAGTAAAAATGCCAACTGGCTGAAAGCACCACTCCAACACCATCTATTCCTAAAGACAGGCAAGAGCAGACATGGGCAAGTCCTTAACTTCAGAGGAGTGCAAGTCCTTCTTATTTTTAGTTTTTGCTACAATACTTTTTGTGCAATTACACACACTGATATCAAAGTCATTTAAAGATACTTACACCTCTGACTTCTCCCATGACATTTTAAAAAATCACTTACTGAATATAAAGTCAAGGACTGGCCCTGAGATGAGACTTTAAGATCCCAAAGTCAAAAAAGAAAAAGTCATAACCAGGGATGGGAAGAGGGAGTTAGGACCCGAACGTGTCATCAAAACATAGGAGAAAGGTTTTGAGTCCAGTGGGCATGAAGAACAAGGATGATGGCAATGATGTCCGGCATTCATGCATCACTGTATCAGGCAGGATAAGCCGGGTTCTGCTACAGTAACAACAAACCCACAATCTCAATCAAAATGGCCAAGGTTTATTTCTTGCCCATGCTACTGTTCATTGCATGATGCGAGGAAGGGTAGGAGGTGACTCTGCTTATAAACACCCAAGCAAGTAAAGCAGCCACCAGCTCAATAGTTGCTGATCACTATGCCAGAAAGAAGAGGAGCTGTGGGGAGTCAGTCCTGCAATTAAATAATCTGGCCTAGAAACAGCACCCATAATTTCTACAAATAATTTTTGTAGGCCCAGATAAAAGCCTCAATAGTTCCATGCCCCCACCTTCAAGTGGGACTGGAAATGTAATTCTATCATGCTTCTGTAAGGCAGGAAGTCAGAAATATTTAGTAAACTCCATTAACAGGTACCAGAAACACTATTTGAGGTACTATCCAAATACATGACATAAGGTATTCTATTTAGGTCTATGTTCAGGGTGTGGTCCCCCACCGCTGGGATCTTGTCACTTGTTCTGGCCTCTCCTCCCTCCATGAAACTTTGCTGCCTATGGGGTCCTGCCCTGCCCAGCTGTACCTCCCACTTCCCATATCTAGAGCTCATATCTACAGATCTTTCTTCTCCCTGAATTGCAAAAAGAGATTGAAGCCTCTACCTCAACACCACCCAGTGACACTACACACCCCATGATGAACTAATTCCCAGCCCCACCCAACGGGAACCAGCCCCCCCTCCCCTGTCCAGAGGATCTGAGGGCAAGCAGGAAAGGGGTCTCCAGCACTCAGACTCCAGGTTTCTTCTCCTTAGGTCTGATTTCTAAGACAACCAAGTCTGGGATGAGATCAGGTCTCCGTCCACTCCCTTGGGCCCCTCTCTGCCCACACAGTCTTTGTGGGGAATCTGAGATGGTTTAGTATGGATATGACAATACTGGCCATTTGCTCCCAAAAAACGTTTGTCTAGTCAAGTATAAGCTACACATCCGTTACCTTTTGCCTTAATCACAATGTATAACAAACTATTGTGAATTCAGTGGTTTAATACCTATGTATTGCTACTCACAAGTCCACAGTGAAATGGGCAATTCCTCTGATCTGAGTCAGGCAAGAGGGCTCTATTAGGCACCCGGAGTCAGCTACACCATGGCTGATGGTTTTACAGATCCCACCTGGGCTCCTTCAGGACCTCAGCGGGAGCAACTTGCTGGCTCTTCTCTGTTCCCAGTGACCTCTCATCCTCCAGCAAGCTAGCCCAGGACTGTTCTCCCAAGAGAGGGAAAATTCAAGAAGGAGAGACCTTGGAACTGGTGCAAGGCATTGCCACCATATTCTATTGGCTTAAACAACTCACAGGTTCAAGAGGTGGGAAAATAAACAGATTCCATTTTTTGATGGGAAAAGCTATGAAGTCATATCCTGGAATTAGGGACAACTTTGTTATTAATCTACCCACCCCCCGCAAAAAGAAAAAAGAAAAGAAAAGAAAGAAAAGACACCCAGGCATTTGCCTGTATGTGCATATCTGAAAGTGAGCATGTGGGGAGTTGGATGCACATGGGAAACAAGGAGAGTCGCCACGTAGCAGGCTTCTCATGTTGAGGATTGCTAGAAGAGGGCACCTCTGTCCCCCATGCCCCTCTAAAAGACAGACCACTATCACTGGTGACCGCACTAGCCAGAAAGGCCATGCAAAGTCCCTGCCCAGACCAGTGACTAGTACAGTGGCAGAGTGAACTGCTCTCCGGTGACCCAGATGGCAAGATTGGCTACATCATTTGTGGGACTCAGTACAAAACGAGAATGCAGAGTCCTCTATTCCAAAATTAGAAAAATTCCAAGATAACTGTCTAGAGAATGAGAAGGCAATCCTCTGACTGGAGAAAATATTTGCAAAAGAGACTCTGATAAAGAATAATTAACCAAAACACACACACACACACACACACACACACACACGTGCGCACCCATGCACACACCCTCTTAAAACTCAACAGGAAGAATTGAGTTCAATGGTAGAGCATTTGCCTAGCATGCATAAGGCCCCGGGTTCAATCCCTAGCACTACTAAATGAATATATAAAGTTTTTTTTAAAGTAAATACAAATGCCGGGCATGGTGGCGCACGCCTGTAATCCAAGCGACTTGGGAGGCTGAGTCAGGAGGATCGCGAGTTCAAAGTCAGCCTCAGCAACTTAGCGAGGCCCTTAGCAACTCAGTGAGACCTTGTCTCTAAATAAAATACAAAATAGGGCTGGGGATGTGGCTCAGTGGCTGAGTGTCCCTGAGTTCAATCCCTGGTTCCAAAAAAAAAAAAAAAAAAAAAAAAAGTACATACAAATAAAAATGGACCAGAAACCTTAACATCACCTCACTCACCAAAGAAGATACACGTAGGGCAAAAACGTACGTGAATGGATGTTCTCCATCACCCATCACCAGGAATATGCAAATTAAGACAACAAAGCAATGCCACTGCACACCTCTCAGAAGGGCCCAAATTCAGAACACTAACCACCCAATGCTGGCGATGATATGAAGCACCAGAGATGCTCATTCCCCGCTGGTAGGAGTGCAAAATTGTACAGCCACTTTGAATGACAGTCTGGCAGTTTCTTACAGACTAAATACACTCTACCCGATCACCCAGCAATGGCTCTCCTTGGTGTTCACCCGAAGGTGTTGAGAACTTACGTCCATACAAAACCAGTGCGTGAGTGAGTGTAGCAGGTTTATGCATAACTGCCAAAACCTGCAAGCAACCATGATGTCCTTCAGGAGGTGAGTGGATGAGTAAACTGTGGTTCACCCAGACAATAGGATGTCACTCGGCACTCAAAAGAAATGACCTACCAAGTCATGAAAGGACATGGGGAAGCTGATACACCATTACTAAGTGAAAGAAGCCCTTCTAAAAAGACTCCACTCTGCATGCCATTTTGGGAAAGGCAAAACCATAGACAGAGTAAAAACTTCAGTGGTCAGCGGGGTTGCGTAGGAGGGAGGGGTGCCTTGGTGGAGCACAAAGGACCTTCAGGTCCGTGAAACCGTTCCTTTGATACTATAGTCACGAGCACACACCATCATTAATTTGTCCAAACCCACAGAATGTAGAGCACCCTGAGTGAACCCCAACATAAACTGTGGCTTGGGTGATAACGATGTGTCAATGTAGGCTCATCAGCTGTGGCCAGGGTACCGTTGGCGAGAGTGGGGGCTGAGTGCGTGTGGGGCTGGGGAGTGAGGGAAATACCGGCACCTTCTGCTCAATTTTGCTGTGAACCTGAAATTGCTCTAAAAATACAGTCTCTGAAAAAATTTCAAGACAGCCCCAGCAGAGGAGCCCTGGACAAGTCACACCCTCAGGAGGCTGGCCTGCCCACCAGGACCCCCTCCTGACTGATCCCGGCCACCCAGCTCAGGCAGTGCAGAGCCCAACCTCACCCATTCATTCATTCGATACAGACTTACTGAGTGTCTACTACAACCCAGGGAGGGCTCCAGGTGCTGGGGACAGAGCAGTGAACAGACAAGTCCCAGGTCTCACAGAGCTTGTCATTCCAGAGGTGAAACAGACAATAAACAAGATAAATAATGTATCATGTGTTACACAGTGAGCAGAGCTAGAAGAAGAAAAAAGGAGGAAATGATATGATACACATGGCAGGGCAGAGGATGGAGCAACAACCAGTGTGGGCAAAGGAAGCTTGGCTGAGTGACTTTAGAGTGGAAGTGGGGGACCGAGTCATGCCCTGTGAATAGGGGAGGGCATGTGGAGGCATTTCAGGGAAAGAGCAGTGTGTGCAAAGGCCCTGAGGCAGGGGTGACTGGAGTATCTGGGACAACAAGGAGGTTGAAGTGGCTTTAGGGGGCAGTCAGGGGAAGAGGGAAGGAGGTGGGATCAAATGAGGGGCAGGGAAGGCCACACAGGCAAGGAATTTGGTTTTTACTCCAAAGAGAGAGGGGGAGTAGGGGATGGTTTGGAGGAGAAGAGAGACCTGAACTGACTCATGTTTCAAAAGGATCAGCCTGGCGGCCGAGAGGACGACAGATGGACTGGGGGAGGCAAGGACAGAAGTGGGACATGCTGGCCTTCCCCTACATGCTAACCCTTCAGAACAGCCACAGGACACCTGGGACTCTCCACCCCTTGGGCTATTGCAGCCAATTCTCAGATGGATAGGAATTGACACCCTGGGAAGCAGCCCTTGGCCAATGACAGATGGAGCTGAAGACTAAATGCCCTGCTTCCTCACATCTGGGTGGGACAACCCCAAAGCATGCCCTAGACTGCCCACAGCACCTATTTATTTGATAATAGATCCTTCATGGGCTGGCTGGCTTGCTTTTTTTTTTTTTTTGGTACTGAGGATTGAACTTAGGGGTATTGCATTACTGAGCTACATCCTCACACCTTTGTTATTTTTTACTTTGAGACAAGGTCTCCCTAAGTTGCCCAGGCTGGCCTCTAACTTGAATCCTCCTGCTTCAGCCTCCCAAACCTCTGGAATTACAGTCTAGCGCCACCACTCCCTGACTTACAGTGTTTCTTCTCTGCCATTGCTCCAGGGACTGTCTCCCAAACAAACCTCTTGCCCTCAAACTTTTGTCCCAGAAGACATGCTCCTGGGAGGCCCTTAAGGGAGAGGGAAGTATGGTAGTGATTTGGGTGAGTGGCAGAGGGCCCAGATGGTGGCTGACGTTGTAAACAGTAAGCAGCACATTGTGGCCACGCTGGGAGCAACTTACAAACACTATTTGAGGACCTGCAGGGTCAGGACACCTGCCTCTACCCTTGGCGGCCCTCCAAAACGATTCCCAGGCCTGAGTGGGGCTCAGCCTCGTGGAGACCAAGAGGCAGGACTGGCCTGACTGGCCCGCAGAGCCGGACCCCAGCCCCTGTCCTGCGGGGCGGAGGGGCTGAGGCTCTGGGACTTAATGAGGTCCCTGGCAGAAGCACACCCCGCTGAAAATGACAAACGAACGGCATTACAGACCGTTCCCACAATTACTATCAGTTGACTGTAATATAAATATGCAAATTCCCTGGGCTTGAACTTTAACACCCTCTGTAGAGACCATTCATCTCTTTAAAGTATTAATTTAAGTTGTAAAAGGGCCCATATATCACCGCGTGTCATTTTGAAAACAAATATTAATCAATTTTACCCTCGGAATTGCGACGGAGGAAGCGGCCCCCACCGCTGCGGAACCTGAGGCTGCCGAGGACATTTACATATTCATCCGAGCTTAAGGAAGCCGGCGATAATGCGGGGACAGCGGCGAACCGCGCTCCAGACCTTATCTGCAGCCCGGCTCGGCGGCCGCAGCGCGGCGCGGGCGGAGGAGGCGCCCGGCGCTATCTGGATAACCTTGGATGCCCGGACGGTGGGCACCGGCCACCTGCCAGCTGCTTCTCCCGAAAGTACAGAGCACTGGGAAAGGCTGGACTCGGGCTCCCCAAACAGGAGAGGCGCAGATCTGGCCTCTGGGTCCCGAGCCGGGACAGGCTGCTCCATGTGCCAAGAGTTTCCTTTTCCACCAGCATTAAGAACCAGGAAAGAGGAGTGACAGGCTCCGGAGGGATGGTTCCAGGCGTCAGGGGTGTGGGGACTGGTGGTCATGGGCTTCCCGGACTTACGTGTATCCTAGGGATTCAAAGCTGCAAGCGTATGTTAGCTCACGTTCATGAACTAGTGTAGCTTCTCCGTGCCTCCGTTATATTCTCTGAGAAATGGACCTAGATATTTAAAGATATCAGCTCTTGATCATTGTCAGGTTTAGAAATTATCTATGAAAAGCACCTGGTATAAAGTGCTGGAGTTACATTGTCTGCAATTATTATTATTACCCTCAATTAGTCCCTGTGCTGAGCATTCTCCCCTCCTTTCATCTCTCCTTGAAGTTCCAGAGACAGTCCTTCCAGTCCCCACCCTGCCACCTGCCCCGCCCTAGACTAACAGAATTTGCTTCCCTTGCCTGAAAATCTGCCACTTCTTTACAAAAGGACAGGGAGCCTACAAAGTCCTTGGAATGAAATGCAGGTCTGGGTGAAAGGCTAATGGCCCCCATTCAGAATGGCTCTGCCCACCCTCGGCTTCCTCCAGGGAGATAAGGCCATCTCCAACCTGGAAAGAGCAGCCTCCAGTGGCCTCCTGAATCAGGGCTTGCAGGAAGACGTGACTGCCACCACCCTCTGCTTTTGGTGCATCACCGTGTCAAGCCAGCAGACACTTTGCACCTGGACAGGTGCATGAGGGAAGGTCTTCCTTCCTCCCCAGAGCCATCGGGATGCCTGCACGTGTTCACATGGGACACTGTGTCACTGACCTCTGCATCACAGCCAGAAACCCCCGCCTCCTTTCTTCAGCCCACCTGCAAAATTGGAAAAGGTCTTCCTTATGGACCATCTGTGTCCAGCTGAAGGGTCCTCCTGCTGACCAGTGAACACCATCCACCACTTCCTGGCACTGTTGGGTATCAACCAATGTCAAACAATCACTGTGGCAACTGCAGATCCTGGCTCACCCTTCTACCCGTCCCTCTCCCTGCCAGCGAGAGAAATGCTCACTGGTCACTTGTAAACCTGGAAGAGTATTAGGGATCACTCGGGAATCTGACCCTGAAACCCCTATCCTACAGGTGTACCTGAACCACATGAAGTGTGTACACACGTGTCGGAGCACCTGTAAATGTTTGCACATGCATAGATCGTATCACATGTATGTGCATTGCACATGTGTTGAGTCCTGTGAGAGCAGCCACATGTATGTTAAGCCACACCCACGAGCACATGTGTATTAAGGGTTGTATGTACATGTGTTGATCCATGTGTAAATATGTGCATGTGTGTGGTGCATTACACATCATGTACCAAACTACACATGTGCACAGTTGTGTTGTTGGACCACAAACAGATGTTGTGTGTGCATGTGTATGTTGGACCTCACATAAGTACACACATAACTTAAGCTGGTCTGTGAGCGTTTGTGCAAAAATGAAAACCAGAAATAACAGCAAGAAACAAACTCAGTCCCTGGCCAAAGAGAAAGGCATCCTTGTTCAAAACACCTGAAATTCAAATTTTAAATTCACCAAACATTCATCTCACAAATGCTCATTAAAGACTGAATACGTTTCAGGCAAAGTCGGTGTGGGAGGACAAAGAGGAACTCAGTCTTCACACCACTGGGTAACCTCGAGGCACGGGTTAGGCCATGAAGGAAGCTCCATGGGGATAAAGCCAGGAACCCCCAAGTCAAGTCCTTTACTTCCACCCTTCGACTTAGTCATGGACAGGGTTATTCCCCGCTACTTAAAAAAAAAGACCATGATTTTGAAGGACAGGGTAACGCAGGAGTGGAAAATTCCAGAAAACAGGTGCCTTATTTTAAGGACCGCATAAATTTTTTTCTAAGCAGAACGTTGCAACATGTTGGCCTTTGCCTAGAAACCTACCTTCAGTCAACCGGGCAGCCCACATGGCCCCAAGGTCCCTGGTGAGTAGATCTCTAGTTCCTGAAGTCAAGGACCTGATGAGCTGAACAACTTCGGCAAGTTACCGCCTGTGCTCCTGTTTCCTCAGGAGTAAGGCAGGGATAACCCCTGGACCTGCCTTCTAACACTGCTGTGTCAGCGAGCTGGTCTGGAACCATCCCTGGCACCCCAAAATTGTGAGCTATCATTAATCATCATCATCATTCATCAAAGCCAACAATCATTTTATCAACAAAGCATTTTTTTTAATTCCGGGCCGGCACTAACAATTAAAACAGTTGACATAAACTTCAGAATTCCAGTTTGAAAAATCCAAACCTCTACCAGACCAGCATTAGCCCCAGGGGACATTTGGCCACAGGTGAGTGGTGGCTACCCCTGTGGAGATCTGTGCCCTCTCCTCCTGCTGGCCACAGTCCCTTCCCAGCCCTCTTGCCCAGTCCTACTCCAGTGTGAAGCAGAGTATGAGAGCTGTGACCTCCTGCTGGCTGCCCCGCCCAGAAAACACATGGGAAACTGAGTCCCCAAGTGGGAAAGACCCTGCCAGAACCTTCCCCTGACCCAGAACCCTTCCCACCCTCCCACGCTAAATTTTTTCGGGCCATGAGCCCAGAGAGTTTCAAGTCCCAGCTGCAATTTTTCAAAGCTCTAAGAGGTCCACTCCCTCCCCTGCTCAGTATAATGGAGGTGCTAGTTTAGGGTGGGGCTGTCCTTGTTCCAGGAACGCCTGGCCTGTCTGGCGTTTGATGTTTTCGACTCTTTCCCACGTTCTTTTACATCGAACATATTACCAATATTAAAGCAAAGTGGATCTATTAGAAAATTACCTAAGGGAACTCAGCCGCTACCATAAAGCCAATGAAGTTATGACAGCAGGGCCCGGGAGGGATCCGAGCTGAGTAAAACCTGTCGAGGCTCCTGACAAATGATGATAAAGCGATCGCCGGTGCCAGCGCTCGATGGAAATTGACAAGGTGAGCCTCCCCACCTAATGAACAGATCCAACCCTTGCTCCCAATGAAATGCACGGCAAGTCGAATCTCAATAAGCATCAAAATAAATTTGCTCCCATGTTGAGAAAGAGTGTGGACACGTGGGCAGGAGCTGTGGCCTTCCCAGAAAGGACCCGGTGTGCTGGGTCGGTGGAAGCAAAGGTACGGGGTGGGGGGAGGGGCTTTCCCCAAATCCAGTACCCCGGATGCACCTGCCTCAAAGTACCTCCACTGCAAACCCCCTGGACTCCCAGAACAGAAACTGGGGCTCAGATGGCACCTACGTCACAGAGCCCCGAACCTCTCTGAGAGCAATTGTCTCCATGACTCCTATTAAATGTGAACAGCTCTGGATTCTTATAAAGTAATGTCAGTTATAGAACAATACCAGCCTGCCAGACAAGACACATTAGAGGAACAAGGCGGGTGGCGTGGGGGTGGGGGGAGAGACGCCCCCCCACCAGCCCTCGGAATACAATGCGCCAGCTGCACATTAATAAATCTTAATGTTTGATTAGAAATATGTATAGTATTTTTTCCTCCCCAAATGCCGGCTCGCCCTCAGGCGGAAGACGGGATCTGGCCCACACTGACGGGTTTCTTTCTTGCTTGCTTTGAAAATACAAACTCCAATGTTTTCCTGTCCCAGCTGTTTCCCATTGTTGCTGTTTATCAGCTTGAAGGATGAACAGTGGAATAAAAAAACACGCTCGCATTTCAAATGTGCCAGTCAGTCAGTCCATTGTTCAAAGAAGAAAGCTTAATTGTCTGTGCTGGCAAACTTCTTTTTGGTGAATGTCCAGGTTTTAAGAACAGCTAATTCAGCTGTGCAATTTGTTTAATACATGCAGAGAAAAGCATATAAAATCACACGTTTTTCTGGGGGAAAAAAATTAAATAAGGGGAAAAGAGAGATTTTGGAAAAGAACGAGTCACATATTGAAGTTCTCCAACTTGTCCCCGCCGAGCACGAGTTTCTGCGACCTCTCCTGAAGTCTCAGCTTGCTCTCGGGACTCTCTGAAGAGTCCCACCCAGTGTTTGAGCTAGGTGTGGACAGATGGCTCGGGCAGCAGAGGTGACCTGGGTCGCCCAGGCAGCAGCATCCGTGCTGGGGCCGCCCACAACTCTGCTTTCCCTGCTGATCCCACCGGCTTCTACTTGAACAGCCAGCCCTGCTTTCTAGGAGCGAAGTACTGACTGAGCCAGCAGTCCCTGGGGACTTGTCTGAATGGTTTATTCTGGAGCCCTCTCCAAATGTAAAACTCTGGTGACAAAAGTCCTGTGTAAGCTTAGGTATGCCCAAAGCAGACAAGGCCCCGTCCCAGCTACTTGCCTGACGATGTGGGTGCAAGAGGACAAGCCTGGGCACCCCCACATGCCCCCACCTACCTCCAGGGGAAAATGGGATCTGTGGTGGCCTCCTGAGCCTGTGGGGAGACACCCATCCATCCCCACCTCCCAAAAGTGCCAGAAATGTGGTTTACACAGGGCACCGTCTTCTGCTTGGGATTGAATGTGCTCAGCTTCCCTTGCAAAGGAACCTGGCCCTAGGAGATTCCCCTGTCCAAACTGGCTGCTTGGGGACAGGAGAGTGACTTCTGGCATTAGTAGGAAGAGGCTTGCTGTCCCCTCTAGATTCAAGAGACTACAAAAATGTAGATGGCTGCTATTGAGCCTTATCTGTGGGGAGGAAGGGAAATGGAGCTGAGGGAGCACCCAGGCCCCAGGGGAAGGGCCCCGAGTGGGGTGCATGTGCGAGGCCGCTTCACAGTTTACCCTAAGGCCACAGGAGCCTCATTTTCAATCTCGCTCTCCCCAGGTTTTACCTCCACAATGTTTTTCTATTACTAGAAAGACACCACACGGCCATCGGTCCCCCAGGCCAGTTAGTAACAATGTTTCATTGCTGCCGTGTCCCTGAGTCATCCACAGTGGGCTAGTCACGGCCACCCCGTATGGTCCAGATCACCATTACCTCTGCCCAGGAGAAAATGAGCAGCTCCAGAGGTGAACATCTGCCCAGCATCAGCACTGCCACATGATAGCAGGAAGGCCCACAGCCGGTCCCCAAGTCCTGTCCACCTAAGCTGGTGAAGAGAACCCCAGGGGGATGAGGTTGCCTAATGCTGTTTTAGTCAGCTTTTTAACCACTGTGACCAAAATGCCTCACAAGAGCAGCTTAGAGGAGGAAAAGTGCATTAGGGGCTCACAATGTCAGAGGTCTCAGTCCATAGATGGCCAACTACGTGGCTCTGGGCCCAAGGTGAGGCAGCCCAGGCGGGTGGAAGGGTCAGCAGAGGAAAGCTGTCAAGGTCCCTGAGGAATCAGGAAGGGAGAGAGAGAGAGAGAGAAGGGAAGGGGCTGCAGGCAGATATGCACCCTTCCAGGCAGATGCACCCTCCACAGGGCCGCAGTGACCCACCTCTTCCAGCCACACCCCACCTGCCTACAGTCACCACCCAGTCCATTCAAACTAGACAGATTAGGTTACTTCTCATATCTGATGGTCTCAACTTCAAATATCCCTGCATTGACAGGAGATTCTGGGGATACCTCATACCCCAATCACAACAAGTTTCCCCAGCTCCTGAACCAGCAGCCTCCTAACAGGGCTCAGGACTGTCCAGGGCAGCTTTGTGGGCTGGATGTGATCTGAGGCCTGGCCCTCAGGATGACCCTGGGAGCCCTGTTTCCCAACTCTCCACAGCAATGACCTTCAACCCCACCCCTCTAGACCACCCCTGCTCTTCTCTTTATCTCTCCCTCATGATAGCAGAGAACATGCGTGGTGGCTGATCTCAGGTGCCAATTTGGCTGGAATAAGGGAAATCTAGAAACATGGTAAAGCATCATTGTGGGCATGGCTGTGTAGGTGCTTCCAGAAAAGATTAACTTGTGATTCTGAGTGGACCAGGTCAGGAAGATCCACCCTCAACATGGGCACCATACAACTTTCCAGAAACCAAAAAGAGCAAACACAGAATATAAATAGGTTTTTTTCCCTGAGAGCCAGGACAGACTCTTTCTGATGCCTTGGACATTACAATTCCACACCCTGCAATCTTTAGGTTTCTGGCCCCAGGTTCTCAGACTTTCTGCCTCTACTGAGAGTTACAGTGTCAATTTTCCTGATTCTGAGGCCCTCAGACTTGGACAGAGTCACACTACTGGCATTCCAGTGTCTTCAGCCGGTGGACAGCCTGCTGTGACACGTCTTAGTGGCCATCATCCTATGGAACACTAATACACCCATATTCATGTTCCGTTGCTTCTGTCTCCCTGGATACCTCAACGAACACAACACAGAAGGAACAAATGCAAGCACAGTTAACTTTCTACCACATCTAGGAACACAGAGACAGCTAAGCCTGCCCTTGACCTGTTCTGCCATACACCAGCCCTGACACCTGACCCTTAAGCCCAGCCCTCACGCTTCCCAAGGCAAGCCCTGCATCCCTCACCCCCCAGTGCCTGTATCTTCAACCTCCCCTCTTCCCCACTGGGCTCTGCATCCCCAAGAAACATAGCTTAATCTCTCCCGACTCAAGAAGAACAAATTTACAAAATGACAGGGACCGCCTCTCTGCCTGTCTTTCTGCATCAAATCCCTGAAGAGTGGTACTTTCAAGAGAAAAAGTGGGTCTATAACAAGCAAGAACTCGTCCACAATTCCTGGAAGACAGGAAGCAGGTGCAGTTGGATTGGTAGGATGGAAGCTATCCACAGCCTGCCCACCTTAGCCAGAGCCACTGGGAAATGAGGCAAGACACAAAGTCACCTTGTGCTCAGAGCAAACAACTCTGAAGCCCAGCATGTAGAGCCATCAGAGGAGAGGCATTCACAATGACAAAACAATAGATAGATTGATAGAGAGATAGATAGATAATAGAAAGAAAGAATATCTAGAAGTAAACCTGCCAAGCAATGTTTAGGTCCTACATGAAGCAAACTATAAAAATTTAATGAGGGACATAAATGGAATGAATAAATGGAAAGGCAGAGCTAGAGACCTGGAGGGAAATATTGCTCAATATTGTAAAGATGTCAGATCCCCTTGAATTAAGCTATAGATTCAATGCCATCCCAATCACTGTCCCTGAAAGACATTTCATGGACCTGGATGAGTCATGCTGAAATTCATCAGAAAGAGAAAAATGTAAAAAAATAACAAAGAAAAAAATTTAAAAAGGAAAATATTTGTTTGGGAATTTGTTCTACCAAATGTTAAAACAGATCATAAAGTATATAAAAGAGCATGAAGCTGAAGGGATTAGACAAAGAAACCCAAGAAGCAGAACAGACAAAGGCATACACACACACACAAGGGAAAGTGGGAAATAGTGAAGTTCCCGTGCATGACACCCCTGCACATAGCTTCCCATTCGAAAAAGAGAAGTCAGATCCCTACCTCACATCATATGTAAAAACAAGTTCCTACTGGATTTAGATGCTAAATATGAAAGACAAATCTGGAAAACTCTTAGAAGATAGTTCTGCACATGTGATTTTGAAATGATGTGATTTTCAAATCATGTAATATAAAAATAATGCCTCCATGTGACACAGGAAATTTGAAATCCGCTCCCCCAAAGTAAAACAAAGGATCAAGGATTGATTGTTATTAAAACCAACAGGCTAAGTGAACTAAACTGCCACTTCTATTTGTGCACATGGTGATTCCTCGTTAGCTTGCAAAAGAACCTCACGTCCTTTGCAATTACTGTGTGACCCAAGAGGTTGTTACCCCATCACAGCTTCCTGTGGTATATATTGTGAAAAATGATGTCATCTTTAATGTTAATAATCTTGTGATTTATAATATCTTAGTCTTTGAACAATAAACCCCAAGCAGTTATTAAAGATTAGCAGTGGTGCTAGAGTTTGTGCTAACACACACAGATACACACACACACACACACACACACACACATACACACACATCAATCACTCAGGGCAAGGGGGTAGTTATTTTGAAGCCCAAAGAGAACCACGATGGGCTGGTAATTAGGAGTGCATGCCCTGTAAAATGTCAGAAACATTGCTGAAAAAATTTCACTATCATTATAGATGTGTGTGTGCCAAGAACATGAAACTACCGCCTACCACCTCGTGGAGAAAGTAGCCTGGAATTATGCCAGCTTTGAATTATGCAGCGTCTTTAGGGTGCTGTTGTTCTCCTCCTGGGTCCCCTGTCTGAACCCCAGCTGCTGTGAGTTGGGCGGATTAAGGCTCCCACCATCACCTGTCCTTGGAGCTCTGCCCTTGGCTGATGACCTGGACAGCAAACCCAACACACAGCAAGGACAGCGCACAGCCAGTGACAGACTGATCAAGGGTTACAAGTGACTTGGTGTCCAGGCAGGAGGACACAGTGCAGTTCAATGTGTGTTTCCAAGCGCCCTCCCTCCACTGCCATTCAGATGAAGACTGGGCTTCACTTGAGGGCTACCTCTGGGCTCTACTCTCTCCCTCTTCTTCTGTCTAATCCCCTCCCTTGTGAGTTTTTCTCCGAGGAAAACTTCCTGGATCCAGCTCAAGCTCTCCAGATCCCCATCACAGGCTCTGCTGCTAGGAAACCTGCACTGGTACAGTTGGTACAGCCCGGATGGGATTCCGAAGGTGCCGGGTGGCTGTAAGTGGGGACTGGTGGTGTTGCAGAAGAGTCCATGACATGCAGCAGCAGCCCAGCTGCTGAAGCTGCCACCTGTGACATGAAGATGGCCTGGGATGCAGGGGGAAGGGGCACACAAGCGGCAGGAAGGAGCACGGGAGCAGAGGTCCTTGCACAGGCTGGGACTGGATGCCCACCGAACAAACCACTGAGCAGATTCTGCACCGAGAAAGACATTTGAATGACAAAACACACACACACACATGAAAAGGGGTCCAACATCATTAGTCATTAAAGAAATGCAAGTAGACAGGGTAGGGAGGGCAGTTTCAATCAAAGCATGGCATGTGCATGCGTGGAGATGTCACAGTTGAACTCATTCATTTGTACAATTAATGTGTTGATAATGATAATAAAAAAGCGATGAGATACTGCATACATACTGAAAGGGCTAAAGTTAAAAATCCTGACAATCCAAGAGATGTCAAGAATATGGAACAACTGGAACTCTCTTGGAGAACATTTCACCAATCTATGATAAATTCCATTTATACTGACCTCATGACCCAGCAATTCCATAGCTATTTACCCAAAAGAAATGAAAGCCTATGTCCACACAAAGTCCTTTAGTCAAATGTTTGTGGCTGCGTTATTTATACCAGCCTACACTAGAAACAACCCCCAAACCTATCAATCGATGAATGGATGTGACACAGCCCTTCTTAGCAATCAAAAGAATGAACTCCTGACCTACAAAACAATACAAATGCATCTCAAAAGCACTATGGGAAGTGAAAGCAGCCAGACTCAATTTATATAATAATCATGAAAATGCAAAACTTTGTAAGAACAGAAATCAGATCAGTGGTTTCCAAGGACTGTGGGTGGTAAGGAAAGGGCATTGACTAAAAAGAGACACAAGAACATTTTTTGGTTTCAGAAAATGTTTTATCTCTTAACTGTCACTGCTAAATGATTGCAAATATTGTCAAAACTCAGTGAACTATACACTTTTTTTTTTTTGGGTGGCGGTGCTGGGCATCCAACCCAGGGACTCACACATACTAAGCAAGCTCTTTACTATTGAATTACATCTCCTTGTTGAATTGGACACTCTTTAAAATGATGTGCATTACATGTATGCCTAAATAAGCCTGGAAAAAATGCAAAATTTATTAAGCTATAACTACATGCCAGACTCTGAGCTGACACTCTTCTTATAAAGTTATAATCACTTGATGATTTCTTCTGCACAGTTCCAAACCCAGAACTGAAATCAGTGCATAAAGAAATGACAGAAAGCAGAAATCAGCTCAATGCAGTAGTCTTTTGTCTTAGTCAATTTTCTGTGGCTGTCAAAGAAGACCACAGGCTGGGTAATCTATAAAGAGAGGAAGTTTATTCTGGCTTACAGTTCTGGAGCCTGGGAAGTCCAAGAGCATAGTGGGCAGCATCTGGCAAGGGTACTGCAACCCAGCAGGTGAAAGGGCACAGGAGCAAGAGAGCCCACCCTGTAACCGCCCACTCTATCAATAACTAACCTACTGCAGTGAGACATTAAACCCCCATAGCAGCCCAGTGACCTCTTATGGGCCCCACCTCCCAAAACCATCCTGGTGGCAATCAAATTTCATTGCACACTTCATAGTGGACCAACCATAATGGAACCATCACATCCTCCCCACCACCTCTGTTGACTGTGATGAACTGATGTCCTCCCACCCCACATAGGACATACCAACTGACGGCTACAGTGGGCTGCTCCTCCCTCCACCTGACTCCCCCAAGGTTTCCTGGGCCACTAGGACCAGCTTTGACTGGGGATTTTAGAAATGCCAGATCTCACACCCTATTTCAGACAACTAGAATCAGAATCTGTATTTGAAGCAGATACCCAGATAGTTCCTATGACACTGTCCCCAGATGTACTTCTAATTCCCAGATACATTCCTACAGTTCAAGGACAAGTTTGACCAGCTCTGATCCAGTCACAAGCTCACTGCTGTCCCTACCACCCCCATTGAGATTAGATGATGACCAGGTCACCTGTGCACATTCCCAAATCCACTTATGCCAGTATTCTTTGAGTTTCTGTAACATTAACTAAATATTATTCTGTCAATGAAATATGGATGACAAAATATTTTGAAGCTAATATGAATGTTTGTGGAAGATTCCATAATGGTACAGTCGTCCCCCTTATCTAAGTGTGGTATGTTTCAAGAACCCCAGTGAAGGCCTGAACCTAAGGATAGCCCAGAACCTTATAAATACTAGGTTTTTTTCCCTTTACTTACATACCTATGACCAAGTTTAATTTATAAATCAGGTACAGTAAGAGATAAACAATAGCTAATAATAAATACAATGATTGTAGCAATGTACTATGAGGAATTTATTCATAAGCTATGAATTATTTATTTCTGAAATTTTCCATTTAATGTTTTCAAACCAAAGTTGATCATCGGTAACTAAAATCACAGAAAGCAAAGTCATGGGAAGGTAGAAGGACTGTAATTTGCTTTACAAACTGCTGCGGAAATAAGCTTGAGCAAGATAACTTCACAAGTCTCTGTCACTCAACCTTTAGAAAGCTAAAATTGGATGTAGCCAATTCTACATTGTGGACATGACAAAAGAGGAAAACAACACTGAGTTGTAATTTCTGTAGAATTCACTCCTTTTAGCTCTTCCAAGGGGATTTGATGGTGGACTTTCAGGTCCATGTCTGAGACAAAGGAATTATCTGTGGTCAGGTGCTACGGGCTGAGACCCAGTCAGTCCTGGGGCATTCTGCAGGGCCCTTCACTGACCACCTCTTGGCAAAACACCCGTCCAACCTCAACAACAGCTTAATTTTGGGGAACCTCAGGCTTTAAGTCTCCAGCCTCCTTCTCTCTTTTCCCCAACTTCCCATTTGCTCCTTCCCACCAACTCTCTACTCTGCACCACACCTCTGAGCCTCTCACCAAAGCCAACTTCTTTTGTGTTTTCTCACAAAGGCCCTTGAACCTCTGCCACTCCAGGATCTGACATGGTGGACAGCGAACCCAGAGAAGGTTTAGCAGAAGATGGAGCCCAGGTCTTGGGAGGCTATGAAGAACCACAACAAACACACGACCTTTTACAAACTTTTGATATGGGCCTCATGGTCCTGACTCATACTGATCCTTTTATCGTGATCTTAACAACCCTGTGGTCAACAAAAATTGTGATCCAGTGTATTCATTTCCTTAGTTGCTATAACACATTTCAACAAACTTACTGGCTCAAAGCAGCAGAAATTTATTCTTGTACAGTTCTAGAGACTGTAAGTATGAAATCAAGGTGTTGGCAAGATCATGCCTCTTCTGGGTCTCTGGGGGAAAATCTCCTTGTCTCTTCCCACCTTTGGGTAACTGCCAGCAACCTTGGCATTCCTTGGTATTCTTTGGCCATGAACCCATGGCTTCTATCTTTGTCTCCATTTTCACATCACTTTTTCTCCTGCATGTGTCTGTGGGTCTTCTTTTCTGTTTCTTCAATTTAGGTCAACCCTAGTTGAGGAATAGCATCACCTTGAGATCCTGACTTTAATGATATCTACAAAGACCCTTATTCCAAATAAGGTCATTTCTCAGTGTTGGGTGGATATCTTTTGGGGACCACTAACTAAACCCAGTCTCTACTTTTGGGAAATGGGCCTGCAAGGATTAGCTTATCAATCCTGAGTTTCCACCCTTCCTCACTAACTGTTAATCATCTGCATTAGGAGCATTCCCCAAAGTCTATGTATTGAAGGCTTAGTCCCCAGTGCAGCAAAGTTCATAGGTGGGGCTTTGGGGAAGTGAATGGATCACAAGGACTCTAACCCCACTGATGGATTAATCCATTTGATTAATAATTTGAATGGACTTCTTAGGAGGTGGTAGAAACTGTAGGCAGGTGGAGCATGGTTGGAGGAAGCAGGTCATTGGAGGTGAATCCTTGGAGTCTTTATCTTTTCCCTGGCCCCTTTCTTACCCCATTCCCCTGCTCCTTCTGGACTGCCAAGAACTGGGCAGCTTTCCTCCACCATGCCCTTCTGCCATGATGTTTCAGTCTTGGAGTCAGCCCAGCTATGGACTGAACCTCTGAAATTTGAGTCAAAATAAATCTTTCATCCTCTAAATTGTTATTTTCAGGTATTTTGGTCACAGTGACAAAAAGCTAACACTCTGGTCCCTCAGGAAAAATTTCCATTTGATACTAAAAATCCAGACCTCGAGTCATTAGCAAGTCAATACATGAGTTTCTTAATTGCAGAGAGGTCCTGGTCCCCTGGTCTCCACACCCCAAGGAATAGGGGATGTTTTGGTCACTGGAGAAGATTCACTTGCCCCTCAAGACACCCCAGAAACAAGCCAATGGCCTTCTTCAAAGGCAAAGCAGATTGACTTGTCATTTTCTGGCTGACATAATATATCATCAGCAGCACAGGTAAACAGGGCCCAGCCAGGATGTGGGGAATGAAGTAGATGGGGTGAGTGAACTATGTGGGTGACACAGGAGTGAGCGGACTGGCCCTTCTCCCATCTCCATCAACCCATCCTCCTTAATTGAGGTAGGCAATGGAGGCTTACTGACTCCTGCATGATGTTTATGCAAATACAGCCCCAAGTCCCTTCCTGCCAACAAGAGCTCTTTCTACAGAAAACATTCCAGAACCAGGGCTGTTGGAGCCCATAGAAGAGATGCTCTTTGCTTCAATGAGCAGGGAAAGCTTCATCAAAGAAGAAAGCAGACCCTTGAACTTGGCTTTGAAAGCATTCCCAAGCAGAGGAAATGGAATGGAATCAAGTAGAACAGAGACAACATGTGGCCGAGCAAGGCCAAGGCCAGATGTGATGCTCAGGTTAGCAGCAGGCAGAGCAAAGTATGTTCAGAAGGAGTCTGAGGCCACAACCAAGCTCAATAAGACAGTTCTGGGCTCAGTTGAAGATGTCTGCTCCAGGAGCTGTGTTGCACACCCAAGTTGGCCTGACCTTGCTGGATACATGTCACTCAGGAGAAAGCAAGAGAACTGAAACTCATTGGGCCAAAGGAAGTTGATTCCTAAAGTTGCCTGGCATGCAGTGAATAGTTCTCCCCTGACACAAATAAAAGGTATGTTAGAGTCCTATCCCCTGGTACCTTAGAATGTGACCTTGTTTGGAAAGAGGGTCTTTACTGGGGTAATCAAGTTGAATTGGAGTCATTAGGATGGGACCCACTCCAATATGACTGATGTTCTTATAAAAAGGGGAAATCTGGACACAGAGACAGACTTGCACGGAGGGAAGACACAGGAGAAGATGGCCATCCACAAGCCACGGGGAAGCTGAACACATCCACGACCTGCAAAGCCATGAGAGCCCACAGTCTGCAGCTTCTGTGGCTCCCCCAGGTGAGGCTGGACTTCCACCGAGACACAGGCGACTCCTTCCTGCCCGCACGGCAGCTGGAGCTCGCGATCCCCTTCTCCTGAGTTCTCACCTGTGCTCTTTAACACCCAGATGTGGTTCCACATGCTCTGTCATGGAAAAGACACACTGTGACACTGGTAGACCGTGGAACCCCAGGGAAGTGAACTGGGAACTGGAGGAAGAGGAAGGTTTGCTTGTTACCTTTGTTGAACATCTTTTTAGCCCTAAAGGCCATGTTTGTTGTTTTTAATAAACTTTTTCTATTTGGGAATAATTTTGGACTTACACAAGAGTTCCAAAGATAAATGAATGTCCAGTTTCCCTGATGTTAGCATCTCTCCTCCCTGACCCTGACGCTGGGTCCAACAGGCCCAGTCCTGTTGCCTAAACCAGAGGCTTTATCCAGATTTCTCCAGGCTTGACACAAACATCCTTTTTCTGTTCCAGGACAACATGGCACTAGCCATCAGAGCTCCTGGCAATCCTCGGGTCTGTGAGTTTCTCAGTCTTTCATGCCCTTGACACTTTGGAAGGGTATTGGTCAGAAATTTTGTAGCATATTTCTCAATTTGGGTTTGTTCAATGTTTCTCATGCCTGGACTGGAGCTGTAGGTTTCGGGGAAGAACACCAAAGAGGTAGAATACCCTTCTCATCACATCCATGAGGGTAGATGAAGTCCATGCTGTACTTCTGGTGACGTTAACCTTGATCTGTCTATTGGACAAGGTGGCATCTGTGAAACTTCTCCATAATAGTTGCTATTTTTTTCTCCACATTTTTTTGATTGTTGCATTATAGTTGTGCATCATGGTGGGGTTTGTTGGTACATAGACCATCCCGGCTGGAAGAGAGTCACTTGGCTAGGGAGTCGAGCTCCTTCTCCCAGAACCAGGAATATCTGCAAAAGCATATTATTTGCAATTTTCTTTGTGGAGGACTTTTGTCCCCCCACCCTTTTTTTAACTTATTCAATCATTTATTCATCATGTGAACTGATGAGTATTTACTTTTTTCTTTGGGTTACAATCCCATACTGTGGATATTTATTTTGTTGCTCAAATTGTTCCAGCTTCGATTATATTTGTTTTCAAAAACAGTTTTTAATGATAAAGACCTGCGGTCATTGGAGGAGCCTGTGATGAGGCACAAATTGCTTTGGATGATCAGAAATGATTCCCAAGCCTCCATCTTCCACATCAGAGGAGAAAGTGTCAGGAGTGAGGATGAGCTCAGGCCCTGGAAAGAGAACGGTCTGAGTGACAGTTCCACCCCCATGAATGGTGTGACTGTGGACAAGGCTACCTCTTAGGGCCCCAGTTGAAACCCTGACAAATGGGATGATTGTGACACTTGATAACACTTACTAGGCCCAAAATTTAGGGAGAACTAACACCATCTATAAAGCGTCCAGAACACCACTGGGCACATGGGGAGGCCCGGCTGCCATTAGCCGTGGTTGTCACTGGCCTACTGTGGCTTCAGATCCTGGACTTGTTGGGGGTCAGACAGGTTTGAGATCTCTGAACATTTGCCTCCCCCTCCAGTTCTTCTCATCAGCCAGAACAGGTTGGCCACACCTGGAGGAAGGGAAGCCTGTGGGAAGTTGCGGGCCTGACTTCCAGTTGCAGCCCAGTCTGGCCTTCCACTGGGGCATCCCTGAGCCACCTCCAGCCCTGTTTCTCCAAGTGTGAGGAGGAGCTCGTGAAGCAGCTGTGCTACCTTCCCCGGTGATGTGTGTTCAGGAGATTTGAAACTGTGGCTTTCAGGGAACATGGTGAAGTTGCTCCTGCTGGTCTGCAGAGTCACCTCCCCAGGTGGAGGGGCTGAGCACCTTTCCTCTCCTGGGCACTCTACACTGCTCTTTCAGGCTTCTTTCAGGGCTCCAAGAGCCCTGCCTGCCTCCTCCATTCTGCCCCGGGACCCAAGCAGAAGCTAAGTAAAGAGACAGATCCCTGCCCCCTGCCATTAATTCACTTGTCCTGTGGCTGGCATCTGCCTGCCCAGGGTGATAGAAATGGGGACACAGAAAATGAGCTGTTCTCCAAAACACTTCACAAGCCTGCTTACTCTGTGCCCTTCCCCTGAAATATGTTCTGGGTGGGAGCTCTTTTTACATCCTGGAAACTGAGGCCACAGTTAAGCTCCTGAATTAACATGGGGAATAAGTTTCTGAAGAGGGTTCATCCCCCATCCAGACCTCCCCTGGGAATTCCACCCTGCCCACTGGTGTACTCCATCACCATCCCTCTGGGCTGGGGAAGAAGCCAGAGGGAGAAGAAGGAAGCCCCTGGAAGGAAGCATTTCTTTCTCTCTTCCACATCTGCTCTGCCCACACCTTGATCTTGTTCTTTGGAGTAGCCTGGAGCACTGGCCCAGAACCCCTCTGGAAATCCAAACCCTTCTTCAGGGACCCCTCCTGCAAGAAACCCTATTGATCAAGGATCCTAGGTAGGACTTTGGATTCCCTTGGACCTGAGTTCAGATCCTGGCTCCATCACAGCTTAGGAAGACATCTTGGGTAAAATACTTTGTAGGACGGAGCTACCAAAACCTACCTCTTAGGAATATCACAAAAACTAGCTGGATGTATGTGAAGGATTTGGCCTTTGGTAAATGGTCAGAAGATGGTAGGTGGCATTCTGGGGCCAGACAGAGCTTGCAAGAGTGTCACAAGTCAGTCTGTGGCCTTGACTCCCTCCATTCAGTCACTCTTCATGATGTTCCTGTCATGGGCTAGAATCTGAGACCCAGGGCTTAGCAAAGCAACAGGATGGTCTGATTGCTGGGACTGGGACCTGTGTTGCCCTGTGAGTCCTAACCTGGAGGTTTTGATGGAGCCTGGGGCTCAGGATTCTTCCCTGACACAGCAATGCCTGAGCCAACCTGAGGCATGAGTGAGTGGGTCTGTGATGCTCTGAGCCCCTGGAGGAAGGCCTAGGTGGCTGGGGGAGCCAGTGGCCATCTGTGGCCAGGTGAGCATTGGGAAATGGTCCAAGGACCAAGCCAGAAGCACTGCACTTAGATTGGGGGAAGGGGAGGCCACCCACAGGTGAACCACTAGAACATTCCATCCCCTTCCACCCCAGCTGCCAGAGGGGAGTCCCCACGCTCCCTATTCATTACCTGACATAACTAATTGCCTGGTGACATTTCCCATATTATAGACAAATGTGAATTATGGGCCCAGCTGTTCCCCTTCTCGTCACCAAGAATCGGTTGATAAATATGTTTATTCGAGGTCAGCCTGGCCTCATCCATTAGAAATATTGTTTTTCTAAACATTACATTGATTTGATTTAACTCTAATCAATTTAAAATGGTTCTGACAATTAACAAAAGCTTCAAATATGACCTTAAAGTAATAGGATTCATTAGCTATGTTTAGGATTAAACTTACCCTAATAGGGCAATTTTTCTTCCAAGGGTATTTGGTAAGCGGCTAGTGGTCAGTCAAAATGAAATCAATTATTATAAATTATACAGTTAAAGTTGATTATGTATCCCCTGCTAATTTATATAAATAAGGGTCTCTGACAATGGAAGTAATTTATTAATAACTATCTCTCCCCCAGCCCGGGATCACACTTCGTGTTACAGCTGCCAGAGCATCTGTAACCCATGAAGTATTATTTTCCGGGGCTGCTCTCGATGTATGCTAATTAAACCCATAATTAATTGGAACAGTTATAGTTAAAGACACAATGCTGGCGCCCTTTGCCCTGTTATTCATGACAGTCAACTCATTCAAAAGGCAATCTGATCAAAAATTCATATGCTAACTCTGGCGCCCCGAAAGGAAGGCGATCGTCCTACAAAGAGTGCTGGTGACGAGACAGCTGGTGTGCTGGGGAGGGGTGACAGGCAGACAGAACTCAAGCCTGCCCGTGTCTGGGCTCCCCCCCTGCTGCCACCAGCCAGTGCCCCCGAAGGGAAGGATATGGACTCTGAGAGTGACAGAAGAGGAGGTCTGGAGCGGAGTTCATGAACCATTGGCCCGTAGAGTATTTAAGAAAAAAGGTTGGCAGAAGTTTGCAAATGGGGAACCCTCACTTCTCTCGGGAGTTCCTGGTGTTGTCTGAAAAATCAGCATATCCTCAGCTTGCTGCTCACACTTCTTTACCCACACCAACCATCTTCCTTTCCTTCTGTTACTGCCAACTCGGTGTAGGCGGTGAGCAGGACGGTGTAGGCAGGGAGCTGGAGAGCCATGATCTAGGAGTCCTCATTTTCTAGGTGGAGAAACTGAGGTCCCTGAAGAGATAGTCTTGCCAAGGAGCACAGAGTGGCCAGATCCAGGCAGCCTGCATGGGGCTGGTTTCACAGAGAATGTGGTACAACTGGCCCACAAGGAGGTGGACCTACCTGTGACCAGATGCAATTTTCCCTGACACATACCAGGTGGGGCCTGGCAAGAGGAGAACAGTGACCCAAAGCCAAGGCTCCACAGGTCCTGAGACAGTGGGGTGAAGACAGACCGACACCACTGCAGGGCGTATTTGCCATTGAAAGCCATAGGCTACGTCTAACCCCATTTTTCCTCCAGTAGGGCTGGAGCACACAGAGGGAAATTCCTCCGTGTCACATAGGAGACAGACAATGGACTTACCTGGTACCCTGCATGAAGTGGGTTAGAAGAGAAAAGTCATGACAACCATGACATCATGGGCACAAAAGAACACTCATCTTGGAAATGCCCTGAAAAATGTCCAGGGCAGTTTTCTGTGATTCATCTCACCTTCCAACAAACATGGAGTGTCCCGCAGTTGGGGTGCCCAATGCTGGAGACTGAGGAGATAAGGCAACATGGTCTCCACCCCTGGGAGCCTCGTTCTTGGAAATGCAGATAAAAATAAAGAGCAGGATGGCATCAGTTGAGTGGAGGTTGCCTTGGAGATAAGGGCGGGTTGCTGGAAGTTTTAGAGATAAACTGGGATGCTCTGTGTGCACAGGAACGTGCCTGGGAGTGGCATGTGTGCAGGGAAAGTCTTGGATCCTTTCCATCTGTGTCAACAGAGAGGGGAAGTAGCAGGTAAGTGAGGAGGAGGGAGAGGTAGGGATGGTGCATGTCCGAGACCTGGAAGGTGTTGGCAAGAGTCTGGGGAGCTGTGGAATGATGTGGTAAAATCAGGAGCTAGAGACAGGCCCTTCCAGGGACACCACCTCTATCAGGCTTTGGAATCCTTGTAGCCCAAGATGCCCAAGAAGGTCAGTGTTTGGACCAGCCCACCTCTGCCATTTAGGGAAGGTCCAGTGTGCATTGCAGGAGGAGGCCCACACTAGTGCCCCAGTTGCTGGGCACACAATGCTCCAGGGTATGAATGGGCCCAGGCATGAGTAGGAGTCCCCATGTCTGGGTTCTAAGCCAGTTATGCCTCTGATTCACCTGCACCTCCAGGTACGGACCTATCTCCCTAGGCCCCAGATTGTCCAGATTTAAACTAAAGGGATGAACCCCGTCTGTGTTAGCCATTTTTCTGTTACTGTGACAAAATACCTGAGATAATCAACTTAATAAGGAAAAAGTTTATTTGGCTCACAGTTTCACAGGTTTCAGTCCATGGTCGCTTGGTCCTATTACTTTAGGCCTGAAGTCTTACAGCATATCATGGTAGAAGGGGCCTGTTCACCCATGACAGCAGGGAAGCAAAGAGAGAAAGAAAGAGATTGATATCCCAATATCCTCTTCAAGGGCACACCCCAGTGACCTAACTTGCTTCCACTAGACTCCACCTCATTAAGGCTCCGTCCCTTCCCAGTGGTGCCCTCAGCTGGGGAATGGGCCTTTAAAACATGTCCCCCTTTGGGGGACATTTCAGATCTAAACCATAGCATTGCACACCTGGCCCCCAATAGTTTTTGTCCATCTTAGAATGCAAAATGTGTTCCATCTACCTTCAAGAGTCCCCAAAGTCATAACAGTTCCAGCTCAAAAGTCCAAGTTCACAGTCTCCTCCAAGGCTCCAGGCTGTGAGCCCCTGTAAAAATCTTAAGAGAAGGTTACTTACCTCTGACAGACCATGGGCACAGGGTGAACAATGTCATCCCAAAGGGGAGGAATAGGAGCACAGAAAGGAAGGCTGAGATCGACCAAAACCCAGAGGGGAAACACCAGTTCCTATACCTCCATCTCTGGCATCTGATGCCCTAGTAGAGTGAGGTGAGCTCCCAGGCCTGGGGTAACCCACCCCACATCCTTGCTGGCTGCAGCCCACATGACCTTTCTCAGGATGGCTCTGCTCACTGCCTGCAGCTTCCCTCGGCAGACAATCCATGGTCCTGGCATCTCTAACTTCTGGGGGTCTCCGCTGCAGCTTCAGCTTCACCCTCCCACCTTTGCACATTGCCCTGTCAGGGGCTGTCTAAAGAAATTCCCACCCCGGCACACGCTGCCTGACCTCCCAGGCCTTCCTATGAAATATCAATGAACACAGGCCATGATCTTGCATTCTGCATTTCTGCAGAACCAGCATTGTGCAAGTGATGCCAAGATGTGCCACCAGTATGGAAGTAGCTGGGCCCACTTGAACCAAGGCTGCAGCGGCCTGTGAGTGCCTTGATGGCGGAAGGCAAAATGAAAGCAGTTTGGAACTGGGCGTGGCAGGACCCACTGGAGCTCGGTGTGTACCCACGTGGTGATCCAGCAGTGCTCCTCCCAAGTACTCCCAGTGGAAATGCATCCACGTGTGCACCAAAATGCAAGCCCTAGAACCATCACAGCAGTACCCCCGTGCCCAGTGGCCCCCAAATGGACCCGACCCATATGTCTGTGAGCAGGAGAGCTGGTAACTTAGGGTGTATCTGTGTCATGGAGCTCCACCAGCAAGGAAGCAGCATGAGTGAGAGCCACAGACAGGCAGAGCGAGGGCTGTGGCTCCTGTACATGAGATCCAAAAGCTGGCAGCGTGAATCTGCAGTGACAGAAGTCAAAACGGCATTCATGACTGGACAACTGGGAGCACAGGGAGCCCGTGGAGGTGCCTGGAAGGCCCCCGAGGTTGACCCGACATGGCTGCAAGGGTGTACGGGTAGGTCCAAGCCCTGCACCGAGGACGGTTGCCACTTAGGATAATAAAGTGCATCCAGAAACAAAGAAAGGAAAGGGGAAGGAAGCTGCCACAGTCCAAGGCCTGGACACCAGTCAGAGCAGGATGGGTCCCCTCCCCGTGGTCTGCACAGGTGGGCCGCAGAGGAGCAGCCTGGGTCAACCTCCCCAACCCTCTCCCACTCCACCGCCCCTTTTAGAGTCAATGACGGGACCCTGGAGCCAGGTGGTCCTTTGTTCAAGCCCATGGCATTGCCTGGGCCTCAGTCTCCTCCTTGGGTCATGGAGATGAGGTTCTCTGAAGGACGAGAGAGCACAGAGGAAGTTCCTACCCAGGGCCAGAGGTTCTCCAAATGAGGAAACTGAGGCCCAGAGAGCAGGCACCATCTCTTCATCGAGCTTCTCATCCGTCAGCTTTTGTGCTGGCTCTTCCTCTGTCCCAGTGTCCTCAAAGCCATTATGGCCCAAGCATTCTATCCCACAATTCCTTCCTTGTCCCCTGCTCGGGGTGTCCAGGTCCCACAGGCCTATCCACGTGTGCCCTGTCTTTGCCCAAATCACCTTCTCTCTCACAGCTGCCTCCTCCACACAGCCCACCTCAGACCCGACACCTTTCATTCAGTCAGTTCTGGACCCTCTAGCTCCTGAGGCTGGGAGTGGGCAGTGCATCTGCCTGGGTGAGGAGCCCTGCAGTCTCTGCTCTCCCTCCCCTGCAGTGAGGCAGGGCTGGCTCAGCACTCCTGTCCTGGGGAGGGCCTGGCCCTCGAGGAAGCTGGTTTGCACTTCCTGAGCCCACAGGCTGTGAGCCCCCATCACAGGTCTGGTTGCTGCTCGAGCTGGTGAGACCACCCAGCTCCTTTGGCCTAAGTTGTTCCACCAGCAAAATAAAACTCTCCATTCCATCCACTGGCAGGGTGAGGGAGAAGGCGTCAAGTGTTTTCTGGGCAGCTACATGGAGCGTGGAACACAGAGGGGAGGGCAGGGTGGAAAGGCCCCAGGTGGTCCTGGCCCAGTGTTCTATACCAAACCAGATGGAGCACAGTCCTCCTCCTCGTCCCCTGCCTCACGGTGGCAACTGCTGGGCTGCCTCAGTCTCCCCAGTGTCATCCTGACACTTTATGCTGTTCCCTCCAGGACCCCCATCCTCAGAACGGTCCTCCTGGTCTGGAGATAGCTTTGTGTTGATTGCAGCCATCGGCAGCACCTGCCATGCCCACCCCTTTGGTGTGGTGAGCTCTTGCCTCATCCTGGGGTACCAGCTGCCATTGACTCCCTCTCTGATCTCCGGGAGCCCAGCCACACCCCCTCCAGCCTTTTGTCCATTTTCCCGACACAAGCCTTTACTTCCCAGGATGTCCAGGACATGGGCTCTTTCAAAATGTGAGAATGCGCTTCTCTTCTGAATGACCTCCCAAACTAGCACTCCACACTCCCAAACATCTCCACCCTATTTGATTCACAGCTCACAAACTTTCTTGGGTCCATTATCTCCTTTTGATAAATGGCCCCTGCCCCACCACCCTCCCTGCATACCCTGTCATTCAGTCAAACTGCTGGTTTTAATTTGGATAAGACTGACAAGAGAAAAATAAAGACATAAAAACCACCTGCAGTCTCTGTAATCTCTATAGTCAAGGTACTCCCTGCTAACAAATTTTTTGGTCCATTTACAAATATTTTTATCAACAAAAGCAGGTCTATTAGGATGCATATGTTTTTATAGCCCACTTTTTTTCAACTAATATTGCATGAACATTTGCTCATGCCCTTAAGAAATGATGTTCTAGAAGAATTGCCAATGCACCATACTCCCTGGTCCAGCTAGGTCATCATTTAGCAAAGTCTGGCAAATTTAAGCTTCTAAGTTTGATCTTTTGATCAATCATTCTGCCTGGAATCTTATATGTGCTAACCTTGGACACACACAATCCTTATTTCCTTAGAAAAAATTCCTACCAATGCAAGTACTGGGCATAGGGTAGGTAAAACCTTAAGGCTTTTAAAAATAAGCACACATATATGGCACGCCCATGTGACAGAGAATTCGTGTGCAATTGTTGAGGTGCAAGAGAGGCTGAGGAAGAACCAAACCAAGAGAAGCCAGCAGTGGGAGGAGGAGTCTGCACTCACTCCAGACCCATACACCACCACACTGCCACCTGGGGAGGGACTCACACAGCACCAAGGTCCTGAATGTCACAGTGAAATAGGACAGAGCAGACTATAGTCCAAGTCCCCTGTATGACAGATGGAGAAATTGAGACTGAGAGAGAGGTCACCTAGGAAGGTCGTGACTTTAGTTCTGGAATCTTTCTACGATAGCCCTGTCCTTTCTTTAAGGTGAGCCCTGCTCAGAGAGAGGACCCAGAGGCAGCAGGCTAAGCCTTGGTGTGGAAGTCCTTCCCCTATATCGGGAGCAGAGCAGGAGTGAGAGAGTGAATGGGCACTGGGAGGCCCACAGCCAGACTCACCGAAGGAATAGCAGCCGCATGAACCTGCGAAAGCCCCTGTGATACGCCAGGCCTGGTCCAATGGATTTGGCTCTGTTGTCGCTTGATGCATGCTGCAAAATGAGTGAAGGTGGGTACCATGGCTCTCTAAAAACTCCCTGTTCTCACTTGCACAAAAGCAGTTTATGCAGATCTTCAACCAAATGCAAACTCCTGGATTTCCTGGATGAAAAAAGCCTCCGCAGCACCGCAGGGGCTGGGGCAGTGGCTCTCCAGCTTCTGTGTGTACCTGTTTCCCTTGGTGGGGGAAGGGAGGTGTTCAAAATGCAGATTCCAGGCCCCATCCTGAGAGGTTGGTGCCATGCCCCCAGTCTGGGTCTCTAAAGCTCCCATGAAGATTCAGAGGCTCCCATGATGATCCACAGGTCACTCCAGAAACATTGATGACAGTGGGGCTGATTTTTATATAGGTATTGTGATGAAGCAAGCTGTAGGAAAGTTAATGCAGTAGTTATTATGCTTACAACGAGGAGTGTGCACCAATTAAGGGGTGTGACTTCAGGGTCCTATTATTTACCTACTTTCTTCCCCTGAAGCTATAGATTTGCAATTCATTTCTCTGCAGATCCCAGACAGGACTTCACACCTGACCTTTCTGCATTTGCCCAGGAGATGGCACTAACACATTCTTAATGCTGGTGGTAGAAGGCTACTAAAAGCTCAAGATAGATGGAGAGACACAGACAAAGGGCGGTCAATTGTGAGAGAGGACAGTCACAAGCAGGAATGGACACCACTAACCAGCTTCTTGAAAAGACACAGAGAACCATCCTGCCTAAAATTTTTAATTTGCCATGGAGCCCTGACTGCCACATTTGCTTTTAAAAGTCACCTGCTGCTCCCCAAACCTGGGGTCTGGCTTTGCTAACTTACTTGGGAGCTGGGATCTAGGACATTGTCATGACCTACAATGACCACAAGATGGCACTGCTGCACTCAAAAGGACAAGATACCCTAGAGTTAATCTTAGAATCTAAAGAGCACAACCTGAAAATAAGATCATGGAAGCAGAAGAGAGGTGGAAAGTGACATGCTGATTAGATTTGCAACTGTCTCTCAAGTTCATGAATATAATATTACCACTACTGCTGCTGCTGCTGCTGCTGCTGCTGCTGCTGCTTCTGATGGCTACCATTTAGTGAGGGGTTTCAAGGGCCAGGCACTGTGACAAGCTCTTTACATACATCGTTTCATTTAAAGTTCATAAAGCCTTATGGAGAAGTTCTACGATGTCTCCACTTCTAAGAGGAAACATTATGTGGGAAGCAGAGACTGGGACCTCTTGTGCTTTCTCAAAAGAAATGCAGACAGTGATCTGATTCTAGCCAGATCCACAATAGTGAATGGGGTGGTAGTTTCTATTCACAAAAGGCTGAACTCCTTCTTTCATTCTTCAAATATTTGAGCACCTAGTTTGTCCCAGGCATTAAGGTGAAAAGGAAAAGAACTGAAGGATTCAGAGGGCCCCCTGCTTCTAGTGCGGAGCCCACAATACCCACGTGGTCAGAGGGTAAGTGACATGGGGAAACAAAGAGCATCAGGTGCCTAAAAGTACTTGCAGGGACACTTGAGATGATGTCAGTAGCAAGTTGGAGCTGCTCCCAGGGCTTATAATCATTAAATTTTCAGCATTGTGTAGGCCAGTTCTTCAATGCATCCATTACTAAAATTAAATTATATGAACATAAAATTAAATGTTATATGTAAAACAAAGGTAGTAAATACTCAAGTTCTTCACTTCCTAATTATTTTATACTTAATTCTTTTATAATTATTTTAGATAATGGTATTTTATACTTTACCATTATCTATGTCAAAGATAAGTTGTCGGCTGGGGAAATAGCTCAGTTGGTAGAGTGTTTACCTTGCAAGCACAAGGCCCTGGGTTCAATCCCCAGCACTGCAAAAAAAAAAAAAAAAGAGAGATAAGTTGTCCTGTAAAGGGTCAGTTAGTAAATATTTTAGGCTGTGCATGTCATAAGGTCTCTGTCACATCCTCTGTATTCTGCCCTTATAAAGCAAAAGCAGCTATAGCTAGTGCATAAATGAGTGGGCATGATTGTGTTCCAGTAAAACATTATGAAAATGTTAGATTGGGTTTGATCCACAGGCACCAGTTTGCAGACTCCTGGTCTGTGCTCAGGTATTTTTGTGTACCAAATCTGTACAAAGAAAATGCTGAACACCTATGTTAATCCAACTGTGCCTCTTTTCCCAAAGATGTCACTTTGGTGACATTGGTAGTTGCAATCAGCCATGGTGTGGGTATTTATACCACACAATTGGCAAAGGCAATTTGTAAATCAGGGCTCCCTGCACTCTGAAACCTGACTGTCACACTTAGTAGCACCTCAGGGCTAATGCGCTTCAAGGGCCTCTCTGAGGTGCTCCACTAGACACCTGAAACTGTCTGTCCTGGAGCAGCCCATTCCCCCATCACAGGTGGCCTAAAGGCAGAGTTTGGAAATGCATAGAGGCAAAACAGCCTGAAGTTTATAGAGATGTACAGAAATGGTCACACACACACACCCCATGTCATCACCGCGCCTGCAACAACTCAAGCAGCCTTGCCCTCTGTGGTCAATCAAACCCCCAGCCAAGAAGCCATGCACAGTGGTCCAAGGCCTGAATGCATTTACTGCACAGGCCAGTGAGACCTGCCCAGCTCCAACTTGCACCCACGAGGTTAGACCTCAGAGGTCACTTTCAATGTCTCAGATGGGTGGAGAGGGACCAGGGAAGCATGCCAGGTAAAATCAATTTCCTGGCCAACTCTTAGGCCCTAATGCAACCTGAAACTACCTCCTCTAGAAAAGGCAATGTTTAAAACAGATTTGGGTGTTGTTTGTAAGGGGATGTTGACCTCTGAAATTCAAGAGCTCTCATAAACCCCTAGGAACATGGTAAGGTTCAAAGAGAGGACAAACTTGCATATTTTAGTTGCATTTTGTGAAGAGAATCACTCTATGTGAATTACCGGATTTCCATGAGACCCAATTCTGTCTGGTTCACTTAATTGCCCGAATTAGATCCCAGAAATGACTGACTCCCCTCCAATAAAACAGCAATGCAAAGCCATCTACCAACATTGGCAACCCACCCAAATCTGAATGTCCCCAGTTCAGTGCATGGAAAGAGGCTGCACAAAGCAGGCCCCTCCCCAGAATGCATCTGCCTCCTTCCCTCATCGACCTGGTGGGCTGGTTTTGTTTAAGACAACTAACGCTTATGATGTGAAATGTATACACATTTTGAAATATTTCCTGAACAAAGATGATAGCACCCTCATGACACACCCTTATAGTTATCTTTATCCACGTTCTCTTCACAAATGCAGAAATTTCCATCCTGCCTCCAAATTCATTTCTGCTGTCTCCAGCACATGTCCACCATATGTTTCCTTTACAATAGATTTCCTACCTCCCATTTGGAGTTTGTCCATGTTCTCTTATTGGAACAGAAAGTTCCACCAGGGAATGAGAAGTAGATCCTGTTTCCCCCAGAAAACTCCATCTCTCTGACAAGTGGTTCCCAGTACCAGCTGCATATTGAACTAGTGCCACTGCCAACCCCACCATCAGAGATTCTAGGAGGCATAGTGGAAGTCTCCCATGTGGATTCAACCTGCAGCCAGGATCAGGAACCACTGCCCTGGGCAGTGCAGCCCCCCCATTCAGGTATAACGAAGGATAATGTGGGTGAGCAAGCCACTACGCCCAGGGTAGTGCCCGGGGTTCCCTTGGCCAGGCTAGCTCTCTTTAGCAAGGACTTGTCTGTACTTGACTCTGCATATCTACAGTTGGGCACATGGGTACTATCCCTATCCCACCAATATACCCAAAGAGGAAGATGGGAATCAATGCAAAAATATACAACCCTTGAATATGACAAGGAAAATCAATGATGGTTTATTATCAGCATGTTCATTTGCTATGTTTTTTGTTTGCTTTTTAATAGAAGCCTCCTTGGATGCACTGTTAATACCAAGGTTTACTAAGACCAGTCTAGCTTTCCCATGTTGGCAGAGGAAGTGACATAACCTCCAAGTCATTTCTGAGGGAGATTTGTTGTGTGTTACCTAAAAGATAAGAGTGAGATTTCAGTTCCTGTAATGTCATGTGATCATTCCTCTGGGTACTACAAAGGTAAAGCACTTAATTGCCTCCTTAGCAGCAGTGGGGACCAGAACACACTGCTCCACAGTAAATAGTTCTGTGCCATTTCCCTGGGTGATGACATGAAGCATGGGAGGAACAACTGCTGGTGGAGTGGCTTTGAGGCTGGGGAACTAAGTTGTAATTAGGATCAGAGCCTGGAAATGCCAAGTCAGATCAAGAAGCCACACGAACTCCTGATGCCCTGGCACATCTCCCAGAAGAGGATGAGCATGTGAGGCTTTCTAAAACAACTGTCACAATGTTGGAGGTCTGATGAAGACAGATGTGCCCAGGTACAGCATTTCCCAGGGGAATCTTCCATGCTGGCACCACGGCAGACCTGGATGAAGTTGTAGAGACCCAATTCCAGCTTTCTCATCATCCATAACCATTCCCCAAAGAAATCAAGGGAAAGGAACCATAAAAATTTCATTTTAATGATACAGAAATAGTATATAGTACATTTCTTTCCACAGCAGCACTTCATTCATCTCTAAAAAATTTAACAAAATTAAGGCTAAATCAGAGCAATCTGATAGTAAAGGGATACTTTATGTGGTGTTGTTCTTAAAGAATATTTTCATAAATATAGGACATTATTCAGGCAAAAAAAAATGCTGAACAGGATACCAGAAATGGAAATGCAGTACAAACGTGCTCCTTTGCATCAACCTGCTAAAAACCATGACAACTCTGGGATGTTCCAGGGGTTTAAATGAATGTTTATCCTATGATGCTAAGACTTTCCAGTGTTAAAATGCCACAGGTCAAGGCCATTTTATAATATAAAACCAAAGATTGTTGGGTCTCCAGCATAATCCCTCTTGAATAGTGGACAAGGACAGTATTTAAGAGCACAAGAAGCTTGTACTTGAAGCCATGGAGCTCAGGAGGATGATTCCTCCATCACTGGCCCAAGGGCCAGGAAACCCAGTGAGGCTCTTGAGTACACTGACTAAAATCCTGCATTTACCATGATTGGGAAGGAGAACTCTTATTTCTCTTTGCTATTTTTTCTTTTTTCTTTTTTTTCCCTTTTGGTACTGGGGATTTAACCCAGGGGAGCTTTACCACTGAGCTACATCTCCAGTTCTTTTTATTTTGAAACAGGGTCTCACTAAGTTGCTAAGAGGGCCTTGCTAAGTGGCTGAGGTTGGCTTTGAACTTGCAACCCTCCTGCCTCAGCCTTCCGAGTCACTGGGATTATACGCATGCGCCACCACACCTGGCATACCACTGCTTTCTGACTCAAGAGAAACCCTTCAGCTGTTCCAGGACTTAGAGTAAGCTGAAGAGGCTCCCCTACCTCCTGTTCTTCCCCACAGTAGACATCTAAAAGGAGGACAAGGCAGAGACAAGTGCCTTGCAGAAGCCTCACTCTCTGGAGTCTAGAGACAAGTCTAGACAAGAGGGATAATCTGGAGAGCCACAGAAACCCTGCCTTCCTGTGTCCCTGCTATTAGGGCTTCACCTTCGTCTTTCCTCGCCCCTTCTATTGCACACTGGCTTCCATTTTAACATCCTCTTCCCTTCTAGACCCCACACACTTGTTCTAAGGAATTCAAAATTTTCAGTGATGGAGAATGTGGCGCTGTCTGTATCAGCAACCCTCAGGAAAGGTGGTCTTGTTTTTTTATTACAGGCCTTATGCCACTCCTATTTTAATAAGGTCATATTACTTTATAACAAAAGGACATTTTGCCCCAGAGGAAAATCTTCCCATGTAATTTTCAAATTTTCATCATAAAGTAGCAGATAGCAAGAAATGATGCACTTGTTTTTAACTTTGCATGAGAATTTTGTTTTTCTATTTCTTTGACTCTCAGAGCCTCAATTTCCCCTAAAGAAATAAAATTAAAGGAAAATGTCCAGGTAAATAACATCAGATATGCTTTTAAGACTTATGTTCCAAAGATTGCTAAAACCTCTAGGAAACAGTTGGTTGAGGTACACACACTAAAATGCATTTCTTATATAGGCCCATATGTAAACACTGATAAATATGACTAATATTCAATTACTCACATTTATGTAGAATAAGTAATACTACAGCATTATATGATCCCATAATCACAAAAAGATAAGGGACCTTTGAGGTCTTCCACTTCAGTGATTTCCAACCTGACTAGTCACCTGGTCATCAGGTTCAATGGTGAGCTTTCAAACAATAGATTTCCCAGCCCTGGCATGAGGAATCAGATCCAGCAGGCATGGCCTGGGACCTTGGAATTTTTGTTTTTATTTTTTCATTTTTCCCTATAAAATTCAATAGCTTAATCACCTCATTATCCAGAGGAAGAAACTAAAGCTCAAGAAGTCAGGCAGGATGTCTAAGGCTACAGAGCAAGAACAGAGAAAGAACCCAGGTCCCTTGGCTCCTAGTCTTCTACTTTCCTGTCCTACATTGTCTCCGGAAGCTTCCCTACAACCCTCAAACTTAAGCTAAGAATAATTAATAGTTGTTCTGCTGCTGAAATTAGATGACAAGCTGTTTGAGGGCAGGTCTCACGTGCCCTGTGACACCATCCTAGGCACCTAATCAATGTCCCATAAATACTGTTGGTGGCAGTCACTCAGCTAAGGCCTCATATTGAAATCTCTACTCACATCTCTGTCTCCAATCATCCAAATAGATGCAAAATGACCTAGATGGATATTGAGATCCAGCTGATGCAGCCAAGCAGGGGAGTAACTCCTGGATTTACAAAGAAGACACATTTAAACAACCAGGAATTTGAGTGACAATACAAGTGCCATAAGAGTAATCACTGTCTCATGCTTATTCTCAAATGACATGTATGAAAAAAATAAATGAAACTAAGGAATAGGAAGAACCTGGTCATTTATCTAACTAAGCATTTGACAAATACAAGTTACAAAAATTATAAACTGTTCTAAGGAGAAAATTCTTATAACAACTGTATTATGGTGATTTTTGTTTCTGTTTCTGGGTTGTCCCAGTCTTAGGAGACATTCTTTTATGGATGGAGTCAGACTCCTTTTTATAAAGCTGATAATGAGGGATGGGATACATTTAGTCTCTATATTATTAACATGGTTGTCTCTCTCTCTCCCTCATCTATAAACACACACACACACACACACACACACACACACACACACACAAATTTATTTGGAAGTGGAGGAACATGATTTGTTATATTTTCTATTTGCAACTATGGATCATGAACCATGTTATAAATGAGATGATTCTGCTATTTTGTAATTTTGAACATAGATCTGATAAGAAAAAGGTTAACTGAAACATTTAATGTTTAAGGAAATATTAAAAAGGACTTAAGATTGAAAATTAAATAAATCAACAGGCACATCAGCCATCTATGTCCTGGAGCCCAGCCCTGATTATACCCCTGACAAACCATGTTCTGCTAAAAAAAGGAACAAGAATGATGAAAAGGGACAGGGAAAGGAAGAAGCTCCCCAGCTGGCCCCATGGTTCCCAGGAGCCAGGCAAGGACCCAGCCTCCCCTGCTGCTGGAGCTTGCCCCACTGGTACCCTTTTCTGCATGCTCAGTCCAGAGTAACACTAAAGTACGTACAGCTCCACTTGGAGAAGATGCTGGGAACCAATTATGGACAAGGACATTCCCACGGAAAGGTGCCTCCACACCCAAGCTATGAAACCATGCAAGCACCCAAACAAGTCTTCCAGTCTTCTACCTTGCACTGGGTCTTCCTCAGCTTGGATTTTCAACTGTAGCTATTAAATCCAGTCTTACCCAGATAGAGATTCCTACCTATTCTTCCAGAATCATGACCTTTCAGAATCATGCTGATAGGCTCATCCATCCATTTCTTCATTCAACACATATTTGTTACAGGGTGACTGAACTTAAGATGGTCAGAGCTAGAAGACAGCGTGGACACCATCCCACAACCCTCACTCATGCCAAGGGTGATGTGGGTGGGCCTGCCCACGGGGCTCTGCAGCCTCTGTGCCTCCTCTAGTCACCACCTCACCCTAATCCAGGCACACAGCTATACAAAGCCTGGTGCAAAATGTATGTATGTTTTCACTAAGAAATAAAAGAGATTCTGTACCTTCTTATGATTTATAAAGCTAATAAACACTAGCAAAATGGAATGATAAAACTAAAAGGTAAAGTACCTTTAAAAATAACTAACTGCATGGTTTGTAAAGACTCCACTTTTTTGACATTAAGTATTTTATAAAGTCATATGCTATATATATGACATCTTTTCTGTCTTTCTGTAAAAAAGAGAAGTTATCCCAGAAAGACAAATACCACACACACACAAAAAAAAAACCACTCAGAGAACACAAATTCCACAGTATTAACATTTATAATCTATTGTTCGAGTCTATAACATCCACTGTGGTCTACACACACTAAGGAGAGTACCTAAGAAAACATCCGTTTTCTATTTAGTTAATCAGGAGGATAACGCTGCTGCTAACTTTGCAATAAAATATGATTAATAACTGTCATTATCTCAAGTGAAACCAAACTGCACTAAGTCTGACTCATCAAACTTAAAATGCCTTATTTAAAATAATAAAGGTTTATTTAAAATAACCTCTTATTTAAAATAATAGAGGTTTAAATATCTAATAATGTCTCCGGGGAAATGTTAATGAGTAATTCTATATGCCAATTTTATTTTCTTATGGACTATACAATTGTATAGAAATACATCATTTACTTATCATTCCAGTTCTTTCATAAAATTTACCATGCCTTGTTCCATAAAATAGAATCTCTCTCTCTCTCACACACACACACACACATACATACTCTCACACAAACACACACACTTGTACACAGACATGCACTCTGTTAGTTGACAGTTATTCCTATGACTGAAGAGCTTCAACTGACTACCTTAATCCTCCAAGAAAATCATATCAAAAATGGACATTTTATGACATAATCACTCACTGATCTCAAAAACAGAACAAATAGAAAACAACACCATTAAAGGAATTTCAGTATTTTCTGACCACTATTGCAGAAACACGGAAACTCAGCAGATTGCAGACATGCAAGAATCAGCACTGTATAGGAAAGAATTAACAAGTCAAACTCAGTACATCTTTAACAACTGCATTGAAAGTAGACTCTTAATAAAACAAAATGATTTCTTCTTCAAGGCATCTGTTAGCTACAAAGGAAAATGATTTCATATCCTTGGTCCATAAAGACGAAACATTTATTTACATTCTCAATGGACTAAAATAGGTTTTAAACTGTCACAATTAAAATTTTATGATTCCAAAAAATACCATATGATCAATGCACTTAACTTAAAGCTTCAGGTAATAATAACTTCATTTTGACTTCTTAAAAAACCAACACAAATGTACTTCCTAGAGTGCAAAATGCTTCTTATTAAATACTTCAGTAACACGAAAGCAGTTGGTTTGGAAACACACAGATCCTTTTCTGAAGGCCATCCCCACAAAGACGCCCACTGCCGGCAATGGACGCTGAACAGAAGCCCCAGCGAGCAGGAGCAACCGTGGAATGTACGCGCAGTCTCTTCACCTCTCCAGATGACTCAGCTACTTGTACAAGCTCATGGTTGGACTCTGGTACATGCACATATATGCATCACAAAGAAGTCTGCGTGCACAGCCTTGGATTCTTCTGGAGTCCAAGGAATGCAGATCCTCTGGAGACATCTTCAAGTATTCTCCCACCTCTGGGCAGGGCGTCACTTGAGGAATGTTGAAACCATTCTGACCTCCTAGGAGAAGGAAAAAGAACTCTTAGGGCAGTGAAGTTCAAGACCCTCCCTGCCCTGCTAAAACAAGTTACACATCCTAGAATAGAGCACAGGCTGACGTTCAACATCAGAGGACCTTACTTAACTTCTGATTTCTAGAAGTTAAAGCTCCTTTAACTTGTGACAGCTTTCTTATCTCAGCATCTGAAAGGATTCTGGGGTCACAAGTGAATGCAATTGGTAAAAGCACATGTATCCTGAAAAGAGGCCACAACCTAATTTCCAGGATTCTCTCCTGTTCGGTTACCCAGGGAATAATGTGATCTATACATACGCACACAACATTCAGCTCTTCACATTTCCATAATCCTCCCATACATGAGCACCCTGGCATGCTTACCAAGAGACTATCCAATTTTGAGCAGTAAAATTAACACTATTACATTTCCCTAAGTTTTAAATACATATTTGCACACCTCTAGTACAGTCTGTTTTACATATCATCGATCTGTGCATGAAGATGCTCTGACACTCTGATTCAGGAAAAGCCCTTCCAGATTAAAAACGTTCTCCCAATGGTTTTTCCTATGCTTTTGAGTCAACTTTTAAGTGTAAATGTTACTTGGGGCAGGGCACCATTTCAGAGGGTCTGGGCTGCACCCTGCAGGTACCTGAAAGCTGAGAACTCTTGGTCTAGAGCTTGGGCCTCTGGTCACGAGGCTGTCACTGGGGGCATCTAAAGTTATTAGACAGCCATCAGAAGATGGGGACTAGGGCTTGAGAGAGGGACCAAAGTAAAACTGAAGGGTAAGAAGAAGAATGGAGAGACCTGGAAGCCAAACTTCCCAACCTTGCCTAGGGATCATCAACCTGTAAGCTCCAGACAAGTAGCTGGCAGCTGTTTTGACAACTATTTCACTCCTGACGCCTCTTCAAGCCTCTAGCACTCAGGTGTATGCTGAAAAATGACTGAAATCATAGCAAATGACCCAGAAAGAACAGTTCCTCTCCTATTTCAGGATGAAACGTATTACATACAGAATAGGCTTACTTTCCCAAAGAGGGTATTTATTTCTGCTCTTAACTTGTGCCATTTGGTAGACAACATACTGTAGTGTCAAAAAACATAATCATGAGATCATAAAGACTGAGTTAAACACAAGTTGTGTAACTTTAGAAACCTTAAAATTCAGTTTTCTTTGTTTCCCCACATTTTTATTGATACATCATAACTACATAATATTGGGATCTATTGTTACAAATTCGTACATTCACAGAATATAACAACATAATTTGGTCAATATCATTTCTTATGGAAAGGGGGAAAATTCATCTTTCATATCAAAAAAATTGCAATTGCTCCCATCTTGCAAGAATTTCGATAGAATGACTAATGTTCTTCCAGAGAACTTGGTGTGCTCAATAAACGGTTACTAGGTTTATTAAAAAATGAGAGGAAGCAAAAGCAAAATCTTTTAGCCATAAAATAAGAATATTAAGATTCTTCAATACAGGGCATATGCATGTCAAATTATTACAACAATATTATTCCTTAATTTAGACAGCAGGGCTGTTAATGCTTCTCTAGACTTAAGTCTGTGTCACCAACATATTCTCGAAAGAATTTTCTCACAAAATATAACTCAAATGAGACAATTCCACTATGAACCATCCTCCTGCAAACTAAAAGGCTGTCACATGAGGAAGAAAGGTTTTTCAAATACCATCCCGATCAGCCATGCTGTCAAAGAAGAGCCAGGCAGAATCGTCCTTCCCGTACTTCACAAAAGCAACATAGTGGCTTGTTTCTATGCAGAGAACAGCAAATAACTCCATCTTCTGGCAGGGGATGCAGCCATGTCTCCAGTCCCAGTCAGGTAAATCTTTGGGAAGTGACACTGGGTTATATTTGTGATTCAACCTCTTGGGATGAAGGTGGACCTAAAATTGACCATGAAGAGAATGCCATGAGTGTACCTAACCTCATGTTTTCAGTGGTGGATTCACTTTTCCTGGTGACGACCCTATAAACAGCAACCAAGTGCTTCGCAGACATCCATCAAGTCAACAGAAGAGACAAAAACATATAATTTTATTGTGGATTTTTAAAGTTAATTATGATTTGTAAAAGACTTTTCGAAACCTGAAATCTGTTTTCAACTGCAAATACCTTACTGCTCCACATCCATTAAGTGAAGACAAACTTACTTGAGTGTTGCAGGTTTTACAAAACTGCTTGATCTTCCCGGCTGAGATGTCGGGGTCGTCATAGCACTCTCTACACTCATACATTGCAAGTCCTCCACAGATCCGGCACTGCCTGGGAGCTGAAGTACCGAGAGAGGGAAGGGAGTGCAGGGGCCTTTAAAAATGCATTCTTTCATGAAAAGTATTACAAAAAAGAACTATGCTTTAAAGAAGATAACGTTGAGGGCTTCAAAAAGTCACTCGCTCTCCCATCCTCTTAAACTTTAACTAGATTTTCTTAGATTTGGAACATCTTTAGAGACATTTTCTTTGACCAAATAACATTTTTTAAATAATATATTCTAGGGTGTTTTCTTCTCTAATTATAAAACACCCACTGAAGAAAATTCAAAATTACAAAGATGTGAAGATGAAAACTGAAAGCATCTACATTTTTATTGGCAAAAGATAAACACTGTAGATATTATTAACAATTCTCTCTAACAATTTTATATCTGAATAGTTACAAAACTGCACGAGGGTGGTGTTTATATAAATGCATATCTGCATAGGCTTCTCTTATAGAAACTAATTTTCCTACCTTTTCACTTGATACTATACCATGAACATTTGCATACACATTGGTCTTCAAAAACAATTTTAATGGCCACTGTTTCATTGTATGGATATACAATTCATTTAATTGCTTCCTTCATATTAATATTTAGGTTGTTACTAGTTTCTCAATCATACGACAATAAGCATATCTGTATATAATGTGTTTACTTCCATCTCTCCTTATATTTTTGAAATGAATTTCCAGAACTAGAATTCCTGGCTTAGTATGTCCAAGCTCTTCAGATTCTGAATTACCCTTCAGAAGTAGTATATCCACCACTAATGAAAATGACCTGACAGTTTCTCAAAAAGGAAAACAAACAAAAATCTTATACTTACTGTCTTCAAGTAAATCTGTTATATTTAATTCCAGAGAAGGAAAAATTTTTTTAAATAGTTTAAAGTCTTTTCCAAATCGAGGCATCTGAATAATCAGACATGATGGTGCCTTAAAAAAAAATACATATTTTTAGAAATCAAAATTCTGAAAAAAATGTTCCCCTATGAAACTGCAATAGTCCTGGCTGTCAAACCAAGCTCTGGTTGTAGCCATCATGCTGCTGGCCTCTGAAACTGGATGCACAGGTGCATGTGGAGTGACCCACACATGAGTGGACACAGAGCAACAAACAGCCAGCCACAAGTCTTCAAGCAGTCCCCAGGCACAAGACACACCAACATGACAAGGTCAGGGAGTTCAACAACCTCAGATCCCAAATAGTACAATGACTACAGTGCCGTTTTACTCTAGGTTTATGTTTAATAAAGGCTTTAGAGAGGTTTTCTTCAAATATGACACAGAAACAGTCTCCAGAAGGATAAGATTCCCTAAAAATAAATAATTATGGCCATTAAGATTTTATCAAAACATCTCTTCAGCGATGAATACAATAAAAAATTAGCCATAGCACACATTAATAAAATCATAAAGATACTCATAGTAAAAAAAAATGAATTTGTATCACTTGTTCATTAACAAACCAATATAAACAAATTCGTTGACACTACTTCTAAATGAAGGGTGAAAATAAACATTCCATTCTGATATATTTGGCTAATACACGTGGGTAAAATGACAATTACTTTTAAAAAACCTTCTTTCTTTGCATTAAACTATTTAAAATATTCAAGTTACAAATCAGCTTCATTTTTTGGCAACAAAAATTTTAAAAGTTCAATCGTAAATCTAAAGAATTTTCTATAAAAACAAAGTTGAAATAAGGTATATTTTTAAAAATTTCTGTTTAATAAAGTGTGTTTCAAACTATTCTCAGTTAAAATCAACAGATGCTCAATCTACCTGTAGTCTTAAGAATCCAATCGCATAAAACACAGTGAGTGGGTGTCACTAACCTCTGCAAATTTCAGGTTACTGTTGATAAAAGACCATTCTAACAATTGTTGGATTGTAGGAACGCCAACTTTCTCATTTTTTTCCATAAAAATTTGATAGAAGTAACAATCTTGTACTTTTTGACCTGCTGATCTAAAAGAATGCAGGAAAAAATATGTAATATTTATTATCACTTGCTTAAATCAGAATATAAAGTCATTCTGACAGAATTTAAGGACAGAAAAATGTGAAATTGATAGTGTGACAACAGGGAAAAGAAACTCGGTTGATATAATTAAACATACTAATGCAGATCTTTAAATGATTTCTTGTTTTAGCTATATATTGAAAAGTTCTCTTGGTGATCAGGAGAAAAATCATGGAATAATATCTCTAGTCAAGAAATACTGTGTGAACAATAACCAGAAGCTAAAATCAATTAGTTCAATTTCACCATCCAAATATAGCATGCAGCAAACTACACTTACTGCTTAACACAGGAAAATAAATTCTTATATGCCTAAGAAAGACTCTTAGAAGACCTTCTAGACAAAACTTTCTTTTCCTTTTTTTTTTAACAGATAAGAATATTAACTTCCCAGTAGATCAAAAGCAGAGCAAGGTATAGAACCCAAGGGTCCTCACAACTAGCATTCTTTCTGCTAGAGCATGCTGACTCTAGAGGGTCACTCATTTATTGAACAAATGCCAAGTAAGCACATACAATATGCCAACCACAGTGGAACCCTTATATTGAACATTTTCCCTTCTAAATATTTTACTATAGAATGCCATTAATCAGTAAGACAAACTCTATCAAAAGGATCAATAATCTTTAAGTTTACTATTAATTTTAGCAGAATTTCTGGGTTTACAGTTAGACTTTTTATCTTGATATATATCTAGATTTCAAAAATCTTAAGAAAAAATATTGGGCGGTGAGTTTGGACCCTTCGGTGCCATTTTGCAGCTTCCCTGCAGAGGGCGACCATCTGGGACTGCCTGAGTCCTCAGAACTGAGCTCCGGTCTTCCCCACCACTGTGAGGCATCTCCTGGGGAGGTCTGGCCTGGAGTGGAGGGACTCACCGGCTCCAGCGGGGAGTTTGGGCCCTTCGGCGCTATTTTACATCTTCCCTGGCAGAGAGTGACCACCTGCCACCGACTGAGCCCCCAGCGAGGAGCTCAGGCCTGCCTGGGCTCTCAAGCCCAGTGTCTCCATCAATAAACACAGTTTTGTGCCCCCACCCCAACTTGGTCTAGTTCCCAGGTTCACACCCTGGCCCAGGGTCTAGCACCTTGCTGTATCTGATTGTCTATCAACACCAGGCTGCCTCTGCCCAGAAGCATTGATCATTCCCAACCTGGAGGAAGTGGGACAGCAGCTTTCTTGGGTCACCACTTGATCAAGCACCCCTCAAACATCAGGTGAGTTACTGGAAATCTGCAGGGACACTTTAAGTCTTTACAGGAAAATTGCAATCCCTCTGATTCGCACTACTAGAGGGGAAGATACATGAGCAACATGAGAAAACACGGGAAGAAAGTGTCCCAAACAAATCTAGATGATATATCAAGAGAACCCAAAGACATCATGGTAGAAGGAATGACAGAAAGGGAGTTCAGAATGTTCATAATTAAAATGATCCAAGAAGAGAATGAAATGACGAGAGAGCAGATTCAGGCTATGAATAATCAGCTAATACAGCAATTGCAGGAAGCAAAAAATCATTTCAATAAAGAGAGAGAAGTTCTGAGAAAAAAACAAACAGAAATCCTTGAAGGGAACAAGGAAATGAAGGAAACAATAAACCAAGTTAAAAACTCAATAGAAAGCATAATTAACAGAATAGATCACTTGGAAGACAGAACCTCTGACAAAGAAGACAAAATATTTAATCTTGAAAACAAAGTCGAACAAACAGAGAAGATGGTTAGGAATCATGAATGAAACCTCCAAGAAATATGGGACATCATGAAAAGACCAAATTTAAGAGTTATTGGCATTGAGGAAGGCACAGAGATACAAACCAAGGGTATGAATAATCTGATCAATGAAATAATAGCAGAAAATTTCCCAAATATGATGAATGAGATGGAAAATCAATTACAAGAGGCTTACAGGACACCAAACACACAGAATTACAACAGATCCACACCAAGGCACATTATAATGAAAATACCTAACATACAAAACAAAGATAGAATTTTAAAGGCGGCGAGAGAAAAACATCAGATTATCTACAGGGGGAAACCAATACGGATATCAGCAGATTTCTCAGCCCAGACCCTAAAAGCAAGAAGGGCCTGGAACAACATATTTCAATCTCTGAAAGAAAACGGATGCCAACCAAGAATCTTATATCCAGCAAAACTTACCTTCAGATTTGATGACGAAATAAAATCCTTCCATGATAAACAAAAGTTTAAAGAATTCACAAAGAGAAAGCCTGCCCTACAGAACATTCTCAACAAAATATTCGAAGAGGAAGAACCAAAAAACAACAATCTCAGTCAACATGGGGAGGAATTACCCTAAAGAAAGAGTCAATCAAAGGAGAAACAAAGTTAAGCTAAAAACCCCAAAAAAGCTAAAATGTCAGGAAATAAAGTCATATCTCAATAATAACTCTGAATGTAAATGGCCTAAACTCATCAATCAAAAGACATAGACTGGCAGGTTGGATTAAAAAGAAAGACCCAACAATATGCTGCCTTCAAGAGACTCATCTCATAGAAAAACATGCCCACAGACTAAAGGTGAAAGGTTGGGAAAAAACATACCATGCACATGGACTGAGTTAAAAAGCAGGAGTTTCCACCCTCATTTCAGATAAAGCAGACTTCAAGCCAAAGGTAGTCAGAAGGGATAAAGAAGGACATTTCATACTGCTTAAAGGAAGCATAAATCAGCAAGACATAACAATCATAAATATTTATGCACCAAACAATGGTGCATCCAGGTATGTCAATCAGATCCTTCTCGATTTCAGGAATCAAATAGACCAAAACACAATAATACTGGGGGATTTTAACACTCCTCTCTCACCGTTGGACAGATCTTCCAAGCAAAAATTGAACAAAGAAACCATAGGACTCAATGACATAATCGCTAATTTGGACTTAACAGACATATGTAGAATATTCCATCCATCAAAAAGCGAATACACTTTCTTCTCAGCAGCTCATGGTTCCTTCTCTAAAACAGACCATATGTTATGCCACAAAGCTACTCTTAGCAAATACAAAAACATAGAGATACTACCTTGTATACTATCAGATCATAATGGAATGAAATTAGATATCAATGATAAAGTTAAAAACAGAAACTACTCCAAGACCTGGAGATTAAATAATATGCTATTGAATGATGCATGGATAACAAAAGACATTGGGGGGAAATTAAAAGATTCTTAGAGGTAAACGAGAACAAAGATACAACATATCAAAATCTCTGGGACACTATGAAAGCAGTGCTAAGAGGAAAATTCATGGCATGGAGTGCATTTAATAAAAGAATGAAAAGTCAACAAATCAATGATCTCACACTACAGCTCAAAGCCCTAGAAAAAGAGGAACAGATCATCACCCAAAGTAGCAGAAGACAGGAAATAATCAAAATTAGAGCTGAAATCAATGAAATTGAAACAAAAGAAATAATTCAAAAAATTGACAAAACAAAAAGTTGGTTCTTTGAAAAAATAAAAAAAATTGATAAACCCTTAGCCACGCTAATGAAGAGAAGGAGAGAGAAACTCCAAATTACTAAAATTCGTGATGGAAATGGAAATATTACAACAGACACAATTGAAATACAAAACATAATAAGAAGCTACTTTGAAAATTTATACTCTAACAAAATAGAAAAACTGGAAGACATCAACAGGTTCCTAGAGGCATATGAGCCACCCAAACTGAATCTGGAGGACATACACAACTTAAATAGATCAATTTCAAGCAAGGAAATAGAAGAAGTCATCAAAAGCCTACCAACAAAGAAAAGTCCAGGACCAGATGGATTCACAGCCGAGTTCTACAAGACCTTCAAAGAAGAGCTCATTCCAATACTCCTCAAAGTTTTTCATGAAATAGAGGAGGAAGGAACCCTTCCAAACTCATTCTATGAAGCTAATATCACCCTGATACCAAAACCAGAGAAGGACACGTCAAGGAAAGAAAATTTCAGACCCATATCTCTAATGAACATAGATGCAAAAACTCTTAACAAAATTTTAGCGAATCGCATACAAAAGCATATTAAAAAGATAGTGCACCATGATCAAGTGGGTTTCATCCCGGGGATGCAAGGTTGGTTCAACATCTGGAAATCAATAAATGTAATTCACCCCATCAACAAACTTAAAGTCAAGAACCACATGATTATTTCAATAGACACAGAGAAAGCATTTGATAAAATACAGCACCCCTTCATGCTCAAAACACTAGAAAAAATAGGGATAGTGGGGACATTCCTTAACATTGTAAAGGCTATCTATGCCAAGCCCACAGCTAACATCATTCTAAATGGAGAAAAATTGAAAGCATTCCCCCTGAGAACTAGAACAAGGCAGGGATGCCCTCTTTTGCCACTACTATTCAACATTGTTCTTGAAACTCTAACAGACCAAAGAAATTAGAGGAATACAAATAGGAAAAGAAGAGCTCAAACTATCTCTATTTGCTGATGACATGATTCTCTATTTAGAAGACCCTAAGAATTCCACCAGAAAACTTCTGGAACTCATAAATGAATTCAGTAAAGTAGCAGGATATAAAATTAATGCTCATAAATCTAATGCATCTTTATTCGTAAGTAATGCATTCTCTGAGAGAGAAATTAGGAAAACTACCACATTCACAATAACCTCAAATAAAATAAAATACTTGGGAATCAATCTAACACAAGAAGTGAGAGACCTCTACAATGAGAATTACAGAACACTAAAGAAAGAAGTGAAAGAAAATCTGAGAAGATGGAAAGATCTCCCACGTTCTTGGATAGGCAGAATTAATATTGTCAAAATGGCCATCCTTCCAAAAGTGCTATACAAATTCAATGCAATTCCAATTAAAATCCCAAAGACAGACCTCATAGAAATAGAGCAAGCAACCATGAAATTCATTTGGAGGAATAAGAGACCCAGAATAGCTAAAGCAATCCTTAGCAAGAAGAGTGAAGCAGGGGGTATCACAATACCAGACCTTCAACTATACAGAGCAATAGTAACGAAAACAGCATGGTATTGGCAGCAAAAGAGACAGGTAGATCAATGGTACAGAATAGAGGACACAGAGACAAACCCACATAAATACAGGTATCTCATACTTGAAAAAGGAGCCAAAAACATACAGTGGAGAAAAGACAGCCTCTTCAACAAATGGTGCTGGGAAAATTGGAAATCCATATGCAGCAAAATGAAACTAAACCCATATCTCTCACCCTGTACAAAACTCAACTCAAAGTGGATCAAGGACCTAGAAATTAGACCAGAGACTCTGCACCTAATAGAAGAGAAAATAGGTCCAAACCTTCATCATGTTGGCCTAGGACCAGATTTCCTTAACATGACTCCCAAAGTGCAAGAAATCAAAGCAGGAATCAATGATTGCGATAGAGTCAAACTAAAAAGCTTTTTCTCAGCAAAGGAAACAATCAGCAATGTGAAGACAGAGCCTTCAGAGCAGGAGAAAATCTTTGCTACACACACTTTAGATAGAGCACTAATCTCCAGAATCTACAAAGTACTCAAAAATCTTTACACCAAGAACACAAAGAACCCAATCAATAAATGGGCCAAGGAAATGAACAGACACTTTACAGAGGAAGATCTATAAGCAATCAACAGATTTATGAAAAAATGTTCAACATCCCTCATTATAAGAAAAATGCAAATCAAAACCACCTTAAGATTTCATCTTACCCCAATTAGAATATCTTTTATTAAGAATACAGGCAACAACAGGTGTTGGCAAGGATGTGGGGAAAAGGGTACACTCATACATTGCTGGTGGGAGTGCAAGTTGGTGCAGCCACTCTGGAAAGCAGTGTGGAGATTCCTTAGAAAATTTGGAATGGATCCACCATTTGACCCAGCTATCCCACTCCTTGGCCTATACCCAAAGGACTTAAAATCAGATTACAGTGATGAAGCCACATCAATGTTCATAGCTGCTCAATTCACAATAGCTAGATCATGGAACCAACCGAGATGCCCTTCAATAGATGAATGGCTAAAGAAACTGTGGTATATATACACAATGTAATATTACTCAGCCATAAAGAAGAATAAAATTATGGCATTTGTATGTAAATGGATGATGTTGGAGACTGTTATGCTAAGTGAGATCAGCCAATCCCAAAAATCCAAAGGCCGAATGGTCTCTCTGATAAATGAATGATGATGCATAATGCGGGGG
>JAJEJO010000729.1:702725-767886 GCA_020662805.1 Glaucomys volans | reverse complement strand
AGATGGTGTGATTCTACTTTGTGCACAACCAGAGAAACAATAGCTGTACTCCATTTGTGCTCAATGAATCAATAAGCAAATAAAAAAAAAGAAAAAAAGAAAAAACATTAACATAGTCTTCCTAATAAAACATCAGCAATTCAGAGACCAGCCTGCAGAAACCTTCCGCTTCCAGCCAGGAGCAGTTGGCACAAGTCTATAAAACCCATCAATTGGGGAAGCTGAGGTAGGAGAATCAAAAGTTCAAGACCAGCCTTACCAACTTAGTGAGATCCTGTCTCAAAACAAAAACAAAAGGGCTGGAGATGTAGCCTGGGTCCAATCCCCAATACTGAAAGGAAAAAATAAAGAAATCTTCTGTTTCCCAAAGCAAATTAGGCCACCAAATAAACAAAATTTATTTGGTAATAAGGCAGAAGAGTTTTGAGCATCCACAACAATAAGCATAGATGATAACCTGAAAACCTGATAGTCATGTTGTACCAATACTTTTTTTTCCTGTGAAAGTCAAAAAACATGAACTAATAGCTAACAGAAAAGAAAAACAATACAGAAAACTAAGAAAGCTGAAAACAGAGGAGGTGATTAGTTAAAAGAACTAGAAATGGGAGGCTTCAAGATGGCAGAATAGAGCAGGTTGCTTTCCTGGCTGCTCCCTGGCATGAAACCAAGAAAGCAGACAGGCAGCTTCTCAGTAAGGTGGGTGAATAAAAAAGCTGGGGAGGGGGCTTTATTGGAATTGAATACTGGGCACTCAAAGCAGACTTGGCACTCAGGAGGTTGGATGTAATAAAACAAACAAGTAATCTCCAGCGCCACAGCTGCTGCGAGAGCAGCAGGTCCAGCCAGAGCAGTCCCTCCACAAGCACAGTGGAGGGATAAGGGAATTAAAGGAACCCACATATTTAGGAGGTCTGAGGCATGTCTGGGTACTAAGAGTTTAAAGATCAAAGGCATTGCCTGACTAAACTGAAAGGTGCTCTGCACAGTAGCCTTGTATGGGAAAGAAGCTGCATCTCTCCAGGCAGCATGCAGAGGACAGAGGAAGGAACAATTCCTCAGCTGTGGCTTGGGGACCGATTCCTGGCAAATCCGTCTGGTCGGAAATACAGGCCTGGCAAACCCACACTGTGTGACATAGAGTGTGCCTCAGGAGAAAATTAAACGTGGAGAGAGGTTTAAATGGGACAACAGGTCACGGAAACATACCCAGCTCTCCCCCTCTCTCTCCAATCTAGCAGCTTGCAGAACTGGCTGGGAGAAATGAGCCTGGTTGGGAATTTGATAGAGTGGAGGCAGGAGACATTGAGTTTGGAGACTGAACCCAAGACCAGGAAATCTGGGGTCCACAGGTGATGTAGTAGAATAAAAATTTGCTACTCCACCACACAAGTAGAACCCAGGGGAGTTCCTTGGGGTGCAGTCTTCTAGGGGGGATCAGCTGTTCCTGGGCCCTGAAGGTGTGCTGATTTAAAATCTCCACACCAACTGGCATCCAGTGAAGAACCTGGAGTCTACCTAAGCCTAACCCTCTGCTCCTGGAGCTCCACCTTCAGGATTACCTCTCTCGCCCTAGCAATGCCACCATGAGGGTGGAGCAAGCAAAGAGATTCCAGACAACCCTACTTAACTGCTGAAAAGGGAAGCTGAGAATCTTTTGAACTGCAATAGAAAAAAATCTTTAACTTTTCATTGAGATCTTTTTCTTTCTCTCTTCTTTTTTTCTTTTCTTTGCTTAATTATGACCTAAATGGTTCATGGATATTTATACATATTTTTTTCCTGTTCTCATTTTTGGCATTTTTGAGACCAGTTATTGTTCATGGATCAGTTTTTTGAGGACTGGGAATTTGACCAGTATATTTCACTTTAGCTTCGTATTCTTTTATTTTTTATTTTTTTATTTTTTAATAATTTTCTCTCACTTTTTTTCTCTCACTTATCTGTTTCCCTTGAGTCTCCTTTTCTCTTTTCTTTTCCTAATAACCAATCTCTATTGTTCTCTCTTTCACTCTTCCTTTCATTTTTTACTTCTAGCCTTTCTCCTCTTTCCTCATAATCATCACATCCTACATCACTTCTGTTCTCTCCTTGCAATCATTCGAAATTGTAAACCCTTTTGCAAACTTACTGTTTTATTGTAGGCAATAACTGATCACATCATTTCTGTTTATTGTGACAACACTGTAGACATCATAGAAGGAACTATTTGGCTTAATGCTGTACATTGTTTGCATTGGTTATTGTTATTATTAGTCTCCCCCTAAATGGTGAGGTGCTAAAAACATTTAAGGACACTATAAGTCTACAGGGTAGAAACTCTACTGCCTCAGATCCATACTGTCAGATGGGTATACACACAAGCAACATAAAAAAGCAAGGGAGCAAATCACCCCAAGCAAACCAAAATAGTTCAAAATAACAGAATCCCTCACCACCACAGTGGAAGAAATGTCAGAGGAGTTTACAATGTACATAAACTAATCTGTGAGATAAAGGACAATGTAAGTAGTAATAGCAGAGATGAAATACAGGAAGTTAAACATCACCTCAATAAGGAGATAGAGATTCTGAAAAAAAAAAATCAAAACAGAAATCCTCAAAATAAAGAAATCAATAAACCAAATTAAAAATTCTATGGAAAGCATCACCAACAGACTACATCATTTGGAAGACAGTTTCAGGCAATGAAGACAAACAATCTTGAAAATGAAGTTAACCATGGAGAAAAGATGTTAAGAGACCAAGAACAGAACATCCAAGAAATATGAGATAATCTGAAAAGACCAAATTTAAGATTTATCAGATAGATAAAGATTCAGAGATACAAACCAAAGGAATGCATACTTTTCTCAATGATATCATATCAGAAAATTTCCCAAACCTAAAGAATGAAATGGAAAATCAGATAAAGGAGGCTTACAGGACCACGAATACACAAAATTACTAGAAACCCACACCAAGGCACATTATTAGGAAAATGCCTAACATACAGAATAAGGACAGAAATTTAAAAGCTGCCAGAGAAAAATAAGTCATGTTTAAAGGGAAACCAATCTGGATCTGATCTGACTTCTCAATCCAGACCCTCAAACTAGGAGGTCTTGGAAAAATATATATCAAACTCTGAAAACAAAATGGATGCCAGCCAAGAATACTATACCCAGCTTCAGAATTGATGATAACATAAAAATATTCCATGATAATAAAAAAGTTAAAAGAATTCACCACTAGAGGGGCGCAGTGGCGCATGCCTGTAATCCTGGAAGCTCGAGAGACTGAGGCAGGATTGCAAGTTCAAAGCCAGCCTCTGCAAAAGTGAGGAACTAAGCAACTCAGTGAGACCCTGTCTCTCAATAAAATACAAAATAGGGCTGGAGATGTGGCTCAGTGGTCAAGTGCCAATGAGGTCATTCCCTAGTACACCCCACCCCCCAAAAAAAAATCACCACTAGAAAGCCTGCTCTACAAAACATACTCAATAAAATATTTCATGAAGAAGAAATGAAAATTAAAAGTAAAAGAAAGCAAAGGGAGTAACTAAACTAAAATAATAGCCAATTAAAGGAAAAACATTAAAATTTAAAAACAGAAATAATCAAAATGATAGGGACTAAAAATCATTTCTCAATAATAACATTGAATATAAATGGTCTAAACTCATCCACCAAAAGACATAGATGGGCAGATTCAATTTTTAAAAAGACTCAACAATATGCTGTCTCCAAGAGACTCACCTCATAAGCAAAGACATCCACAGACTGAAGCTAAAAGGATGCAAAAAAACGTATCATTCACATGGAAAGCATAAACAAGCAGGGGTTTTCTATCCTGGTATCAGATAAAGTGGATTCCAAGTCAAAATTAATCAGAAGTGACAAAGAAGGACATTTCATACAGCTTAAGGGAATTATATATCAACAAGACATAACAATTGTAAATTGCCCCAAATAATGAAGCATCCATGTACATCAAACAAATGTTTCTCCATTTCAAGAATCAATAGACCACAACACAATAATATTGGGTGGCTTTAACACACCCCTCTCACCACTGGATAGATCTTCCAAACAAAAACTAAATAAAGAAGGTATAGAATGAAAAAAAAACTAATAATTTAGACTTAACAGATATATACAGAATATTTCATCCATCAATGACTGAATACAGTTTCTTCTCAGCAGCACATGGATCCTTCTCTAAAGGAGACCATATCTTAGGTCACAAAACAACTTTTGGCAAATAAAAAAAAAGATAATACCTTGCATTCTATCAGATCATACTGGGATGAAATTAGAAATCAATAATAAAATAAAAAATTAAAGCTACTCTAACACCTGGAGACTAAATAATATGCTAGTGAATGACCAGTGAATAGCAGAATAAATCAGGGATGAAATAAAAAAAATTTAGACATAAATGAGAATAGCAATACACAGCATATCAAGATGCTAAGAGGAAAGTTTGCTACATTGAGTTCATTCATTAAAATAATAGAAAGTCAACAAATGAACAACCTAACACTACATTTCAAAGCCCTAGAAAAAGAACAAATTAACACCAAAAGCAGTAAAAGACAGGAGATAATTAAAATTGGAGCTGAAATCAGTGAAATTGAAACAAAAGAAACAACACAAAAAATCAACAAAAGTTGGTCCTTTTGAAAAAATAAATAAAATTGATAAACCTTTAGCCAAGCTAACAAAGAGAAAAAAAAAGAGAAAACTCAAATTACTAAAATTCACGATGCAAAAGGAAATATCATAGTGGACACTACAGATGATAATCAGAACTATTTTGAAAATTTGTACTCTAATAAAATAGAAAATCTTAAAGACATCGACAAATTTCTAGAGACATATGACCTACCCGAATTGAATCAGGAAGCATAGAAAATTTAAAGAGGTCAATTTCAAGCACTGAAATTGAAGATGTTATCAAAAGCCTACCAAGAAAGAAAAGCCCAGAACCAGAAGAATCAAGTTCTACCAGACTTTCAAAGAAGAACTACCTGATACCAAAACTGGAAAAAAAAAAAAAACACATCAAGAAAAGAAAATTTCAGACCAATAACCCTGATGAACATAGATGCAAAATTTCTTAATAAAATACTGGCAAATTGCATACAAAAACATATTATAAAGATAGAGCACCATGATCAAGGGGGTTCATCTCAGAGATGCAAGGTTGGTTCAACATACACAAATCAATAAATGTAATTTATCACATCAATAGCCTCAAAGACAAGAATCACATAATTATCTCAACATATGCAAAAAAAAAGTATTTGACAATTCATTTTCAAAACACTAGAAAAACTAGGGATAGTAGTGACATAACTCAATGCTGTAAAAGCTATATATGCTAAGCCCAAGGTCAATATCATTCTAAATGTAGAAAAATTGAAAGCATTTCCTCTAACAACTGGAACAAGACAGGGATTCCCTCTTTCACCATATATATTCAACACTGTCCTTGAAATCCCAGCAGAGCAATCAGACAGATAAAAGAAATTAAAGGAATATAAAGGGGAAAAGAAGAACTCGAACTATCCCTATTTGCCAATAACATGACTCTATATTTAGAAGACCCCAAAAAACTCCACTAGAAAACTTCTAGAACTCATAAATAAATTCAGCAATTTTATGGGTATAAAATTAATACCCATAAATCAATTGCATTCCTATACATCAGTGGTGAATCAACAGAAAGAGAAATTAGGAAAACCGTCCCATTCACAATAGCCTCAAAAAATATAAAATATTTGGGAATCAATCTAACAATAAAGGTAAAAGACCTCAATGAAAACTACAGAACACCAAAGAAATAAACCAAAGAAGACCTTCGAAGATGGAAATATCTCCCATGTTCTTGGATAGGCAGAATTAATATTGTCAAAATGCGCTATACAGATTTAATGCAATTCCTATTAAGGTTCTGGTGATGTTCTTCATAGAAATAGAAAAAGCAATCATGAAATTCATTTGGAAAAATAAGAGGCCCATAATAGCCAAGGTAACTCTCAACAAGAAAAGTAAAGCAGGAGGAATCACAATACCAGATCTTAAAATATTATACAGCTATAGTAAAAAAAAAAACTGCATGACATTGGCACCAAAACAGACATGAAGACCAGCAGTACCAAATAGAAGACACAGAAACAAACCCACATAAATACAGTTATGTCATAACTAGAAACAGGCATAATAAAAATACATTAGAGAAAAGATAGTGTCTTCAACAAATGGTGCTGGAAAAACTGAAAATCCATACGTAACAAAATGAAATTAGATCCCTATCCCTTATCCTGCACAAAACTCAGCTCAAAGTAGATCAAGGACCAAGCGTTAGACCAGAGACCCAGCACCTACTAGAAGAAAAAGTAGGTCCAAATCTCTATCTAATGTCAGCTTAGGAACCAAATTCCTCAACAAGACTCCTAAAGCACAAGAAGTAAAATCCCAAATCAATAAATGGGATGGTATCAAACTGAAAAGCTTCTTCACAGCAAAGGAAACAATCAAGAACGTGAACAGAGAGCCTACAGAATGGGAGAGAATCTTTGCCACATGCACCTCAGATAAAACATTAATCTCCAGGTTATACAAAGAACTCAAAAAACTTAACACCAAAAAACAAATAACCAAATCAATAAATGGGCAAAGGAACTGAACAGACACTTCACAGAAGAAGAAAATAATTGTACATGAATTTATGAAAAAATGTTCAACATCATTAGCAATTAGAGAAATGCAAATTAAACTTACACTGAGATTTCATCTCACTCCATTCAGAATGGCAATTATCAAGAATACAAGTAACAATAAATGTTGGTGAGGATGTGGGGAAAAGGGTACACTCATACATGGTTGGTGGAACTGCAAATTGATGCAAACATTCTAGAAAGCAGTACAGAGATTCCTCAGAAAACTTGAAATGGAACCACCATTTGATCCAGTTATCCTACTCCTCAGCATATACCCAAAGGGATTTAAAACCAGTATACTACAGTGACACAGCCACATCAATGTGCCTAACAGCTCAATTCACAATAGCTAAGCTGTGCAACCAACCTAGGTGGCCTTCAAAAGATGCATGGATAAAGAAAGTGTGGAACATATACACAATGAACATTACTCAGCCACAAAGAAGGATGAAATTATTACATTTAGTGGTAATGGATGGAACTGGAGACTATTATGCTAAGTGAAATAAGCCAATCCAAAAAAACCAAAGGCTGAATATTCTCTCTGATATGAGGATGCTGACTCACAATAGGTGGCAGGGCAGATAGGGGTGCATTCATCAGTTGGACAGGGAGGGGTTGGGGGAAGGGAGGGGAGGGGAAAGACAGAATGAATCAGACATAACTTTCCTATGTTCACATATGTATACATGACCAGTGTAACTCCACATCATGTACAACTACAAGAATGTTAAGCTGTACTCCATATGTGTATGACATGTCAAAATACATTCTTCTATCACATATAACTAAAAAGAACAAATAAAGAATTTTTTTAAAAAGAAGTAAAATAATGATGGTGGCCAGGGAAGGAGAGGTATTTAAAGGGAGCACTGACATACAACCACAGAGAAGGAACCAGAAATGCAGGAGTAGAAAGCACAGGGCTCTGTAATATTGGGGCAGAAGAATGGGATATAAACCTTACTCCTTAGATTTTGGAAGACTAAAACCCTACAGAATCTCAACAAAGTTTATCCAATTGTAGCAAACTCTGAAACCTAGATCTAGTCTCCACTAAGGAAAATCCAAGGGCAGAAAGATATAAATGGTTCTGCCTCAAAAGAAAATGGACATCAATAGAGGACATGAGAAAACTCATGGATTCAGATATTTTTGGTCCATCTACTTTTGCAACACAGGCTATCATGGGTAGCCACTAAAGTTCATTACAGGTTCTAGGTTACCCCACAGTAAGGAATATAATACAGACACGAGAGACCCATGTAGGAACACTTAGACCATGTTCTATAATGAGAAGGACTCGGTAATGCAATCAGAAAATTCCCCCATTTTTGCTTCTTGATTGAGGATATTATCCCACTGTTTTGTTCTTGTGTGTTTTGGGTTTTTTTTTTTTTTTTTTGGCTGCCTCCAATTACCACCTTATCATTTAATGGCTATGACTGAGTTCGACCTTAATGCTGCATGTGCAATTAGTCACTAGTATTACAGCAATGTCATTATTTTTTAAATGTGAAGGTTTAATTTACCAAGTTTACCAATTTCTTGATTCTTGTTTCTTGCATCCCACTCTTTTATTCTAAATTCAGTTTGTATTTCTAAAGTACATTTTGTAATAAGTCTCTTGGTTCTTAAAGAATTTTGTACATCTTTATTCTTAGAATTTAAGTCTGTCAGAAATTCTGAAAGTCTCATGAAATGCTACTCCTCCTCCCTCCCCTCCCTGTGATGAGGCTGTATCCCCCACATTGCTCATCCACTCCTTGTTTTCTGTCCCTGAGCTCTACTCTGGGTACTGTCTCTGATCTGTCTCCCTCCTCACGGTGCCCACCAGCTCCTGTGAGGCACCTCCCTCCACCCATCAAGTATTTCCTATTTCTGGAAATTCTGTTTTTGCCTATTTGCTTTTGTTGATTTACTTGATTCTGCTGATCAGATCTGCTTTTATCCTCCATTGGTATCTAGCCCTTCTTTTGTCTCCTTAATCATTTAGAAATACCTTATAGCTAGCTCTCTGTTGGGCTGTTTATTACTTCTGGCTTGTAAGGTACTCACTTTCCTATTTGCTGCTCCAGCTGATTCTCCCTCAAGAAAAGAGAAAAAGATGAGTATAGGGGGAAAATGACATTTGATGAAAAAATATTAACTTAAAATATCCTTTCATAGTTTTTAAACAGTGATTTGCAATAGCAAGAGTTGCCTAGGGGTGGAAGGAATCAGTATGCCCCTCAGGGTGGGAGGACTCCCCGGGGCTCTTTCCAGAATCACAAGGCCTTGACTCCATCAGTGTCTGACCCTTCTTTGCCCCCTGAGAATCACTGCAGTACTCAACCTATGTTAACACAGGAGGCACAACACAGTTTAGATGTGTTGGGCTAGGAAAAAAAAAGGATGAAAACAACTGTCTTAAGAATCTGGAATTTATTTCTTTAAGAGATGAAAAACAAAACTGACCTTTTTCTCTGCAACTGCCTGCTAGATGCTATATATATACATACATACATACATACATACACACACACAAATATATATACATATATCTCTGTGTATGTGTGTGTGTGTATATGTGTATATACACACACACATATATATACATATATATATATATATCTTTCCTCATTTGTGTTTGAAGGCTCATTGAAGCTCATTGGAATACTAATGAGCTTTCTATTCAGTTCTGTTGATTGATAATTCTAATGTTATATCAGTATTACATACTATTTTAGTGTCTATTGCTTTGCCTTTAAGCTTATAATAGAACTTTTTAAATAAAAGAATTATTCAATATTTTTACCTACTTTATTTAGTAGAGAACTCTAAAATCACCTTCTTGAGTTAAGAGAAAAGGTTAAAATCCTGTTTGTATGCAAATTATTTTATAAAAATCTACCATCTTTAAGATATTTAATCTTCCTACTTAAAACACAATCTTTCTTACTAATTAAGTCACCTTTCAGCTCTGTTTAAGTCTTTAAAAATCTACCTCAATAAAATTGGTTGCTTAGTATTTTACTTTCATTAAGTATGAAATTATTCCTTTTACCTTTTGGCTTGTAGGTATTCAAAATGCTATTGATTTTTCTGTGGCTATTTTTCCATGGCTAAATTACAAATTCTTTTGTTAATTCTAACAATTTCAAGACAATTCTCTAGGATTTTCTAGACATACAGATGGCTATATTATGTTTCACTAGATAATAAATATGTAGCAAATGCTTTTGTATCATATCTTACTTCATTTCTTAGAACTTCCCAAACAACATCAAACTATAATTGTGGCACTTCCCTCCTTTCTTCCTTCTCATCCACGTTGTTGGTATCAAACAATGTCACTTAAGACACAGAGGTAAGAGTATTTGCCTACAATTAGTTTTTAAGGAAGTGGATAGTACATTGCCAGAATTTTCAATAGAGAAACCCAGGCCAAAATGGAAAACTGTCCACCATTTAGACTCAGATACTCAAACTACCTAGGAAGCACAGCCACTTAGAATAAGCCCCAACAATGTTCTTCCAGTGTTTCACTGGGTTAGAATGAGACTATCTTTAAAAGTTCATTAACTGGGCCGGGCGTGGTGGCACATGCCTGTAATCCAAGCGACTTGGGAGGCTGAGTCAGGAGGATCGCGAGTTCAAAGCCAGCCTCAGCAACTTAGCGAGGCCCTAAGCAACTCAGTGAGACCCTGTCTCTAAACAAAAATACAAAATAGGGCTGGGGATGTGGCTCAGTGGCCGAGTGTCCCTGAGTTCAATCCCTGGTTCAAAAAAAAAAAAAGTTCATTAACTGAAATTACAGAAACATTCATACATAATTTTGTAAGAAAATGAATTGCAGTAATTTTTATTTTGTGATTAAAAATACAAACTGTCATTGGATTTGTTCTTCAAGTCAAGTATGGCACTACAGAGAGGACAGTTATTAAAATTTATTTGCATTTTGGGGGCTGAAGCTGTGGCTCAGTGGTAGAGCACTTGCCTAGCATGTGTGAGGCACTGGGCTCCATCCTCAGCACTGCATATAAACAAATGAGCAAAATAAAGGTCCATCAACAATAAAAAAACAATTATTTGCATTTATACCTGCCTAGCATAATTAAGAGCCCTAAACAATGCTTCTGTAATAATTTAAAACTTACCGTATTTTTAATAATGGTTCTACTCTTAAGATATGATGAAATAGGATATTTAAGAATTCTTCAGGATCTAGGAGAAAATAAAAATCAAATAAGTCACAAGCAAAATTTAAGAATCATTCTATTCTTTACTTATAACAACCACATTTCTATACTGAATTCAATTTTGTTCATTCAATATTATTATTTCAATTAAAAACATAGTTTTCAAGTTTTCCTGTCAAAGGAAAAATACAAAGGATATTTAAAAGTTATGGTATAGTACTATGTTTCAATTTTGTTATGACTTTATTACATTGAGTGAATATAATAATTTATATAGTGAAATAATTTTTCTTTTAGACAGTTTAAGATTGAATAGAATAAAAACTGAAATATGCCCTCTTTTTCCTGCTTGTTAAAAAACTATCAGCCTCCAAACATTACAGCTGGTTACAAGTACACTGTTAACAAAGTCAAAGTCAGAAGTTGAATCTGTCAGAAAATCCATTAGCGATGAATACACTATGAAAACACTGACCATAACCTTAATCACAGTCAGCCAGTTTGTGACTCCTTTTTACAAGGAAAACTAAGTGGTACACATAGATGACTCAATGCACCCTTCACCACAGGAAGAGAAGAAATCAGAGGATCAGGGCTGCATGGAAAGGAAAGAACTCTATCTTTCATCCATTCATTTAATACACTAGAACCAGCCAGCTTCTTAAAGGGGCTCCTTCTTCGACATCATTATTCACTTGTAGAAGAAAAGATGAATTTATAAAACAAGGAGAGAATTGTACATCACCTAGAAAAAGAATTCTTTTTTTGTTTGTTTGCATTGTAATAAGCTTAAAGCAATCCTTGACAAAACTCTAACGGTTTCAGTGCTGGGGACAGAGCTCAGGGCCTGTTGCACGCTGGGTAAGCACACTATCCCTGAACTATATGCCGGCTCTGCTCCCAACAGATTCTAAGTTGAAACTACACCCAACACTATACAAACACATGTTTCAGCTAACAATCAGCATATTCATATCTTTTTAGGTTCTTTTCAATGTATATAGCATAAATTAAGGTGGTCACCTTTTTCTTCAGAGGTAAATCCTGATGCAGCCTCAACTTTTTCAAGTATTTTCCTCAGTTTCATGATTTTTGTGGCACACACATATCCATATCTATGTTAGGAAAAAACTATTAATTGCTGACATGGGCATTTATAGTAAATTATTTAACACATCTTAATAATCAGACATTTCTTATAACAACTCCAGCATGTCATGAATCAATAGACTAGGCAATTATTTTGAAGAACACAAATATAGGCTTCTGATTGATGTGTGAAAAATTAAAGAACTAGAACTAGAATTATCCCAAACACGATTATATACCTTAAAAATGATTGTTAGGGCTGGGTATATAGTTCAGTTGGTAGAGTGCTTGCCCAGCATGCACAAGGCCCTGGGTTCAGTCCCCAGCACCACACACACACAAAAAAAATGATTGTCAAATCCTAATAAAAGAAAAAATAATTTTAAGAGTTTGTGATGATGGATTTTTAAATAATATTTGCCTTAAAAATTAAAACATGTACATTATAAAACAGAATATATGATTCTGAGAAAGAATATCTTTTTAAAACTAAAGAAGAAACAACTTCCAAGGAAAATGGGAAAGGGAATTGATGAGGTATTGAAACTCGAAAATCTGCAATCACACCAATCATCACCATTACATCATTTTCTTTCATCTTTGTGTGAATACAGGATAAAATCAATAAGCTCAATGAGACCCTTGACAAAACTCTAACATGGGCTTAACAAGGGTAAATCAGAACCAGCCAATCTTATATCCATTTTAAACTATTTTATATTTGTTCATTAGCTCTCTGCAACCAACATACACTGAGCAGTTACACTACATGGAAATCCAAGTTAGCCACTGGGAACACAAAAGGAGAAAGGTTGAAAAGACAGGGTCTCTGCTTTTGAGAAGTTTGCAATGGGAGAGCAGGATTTTATTATCAAACAGCTAAAACAGAGATGTGAAACATGGGGACGCTTGACTGTAACAGGGCACCTGACAAGCTTCTTGTGGTACATGGGATTAGAGTGTGATTAACTATGATTTTTAACTGGATGGACAACAGTATCCAAAAAATGTTTATTAATGAACTTATGATGTTTTGTAAAGAAGGAAGAAACTGGCAATATGCTTAAAGAGTTTTGGATATGACCTATCTTGTTCTAGTATCAATTACTTGGGGGAAAAAATAAAAAGGTTAAGTCAGCTTAAGACAAAACAATTAATGTGAAAATCAAGATTCAACTCATCTTAAAGGATAAGACAACTACAGAATTCAATACAGAATTTAAAGAAAACAAAAGATATAAGTAGGATAATTTGTTCTCTTATAATTAACTTTCCCAGTCATATGATATAGTAGGTCATTGGAACACTCACTGAATATTTCAGTATTGTGGGTTGTTTTCTTTTTCTGGTCAAAATCTCAAACTACTAAAATATGTCACAAAATTTTAATTTATCTTAATACAGAACTTCAATTACATAGTTTCTCTCTGTATTTCAAAATTTGTTTTATGATTCATGGCCCTAATTCTTCACAGTTCAAATTTTACAATGTGACATTATCATGTATCACTATTAGCTCTTATCAAAAATCTTTACTAAATAAATGATCTTCTGTCATTTGTGATTAGATTACTATAAATTGCTTCCTGTAGCCAAAAGGAAAAAAATATATTCTAATTCCTCAACCAGGAAATGGAAAAAGAATCACCTTATTAAGAGAGGTGGAGCGAGGCCTAAATATATTCTTCAAAATATAAACATGCTACAAAAATACATCTCATCTGTTTCTAATACAGAAGTATTAAATACTAGCTATTCTATAAACAAAATTTTCCCTTTTTTTCTTTTAGATAAATTAAGTTTAAGAAGCCATGCTATACCAATTTGCCTAATAAACATGATTACTATGAGTAGTACTATTGGAATAAACTGTTTCAAAAAGTAACAAACCCAAATACTATGTGTCAGTTTCTCTAAACTTATTGTAATTGCTAACTCATTATATACTCCACCAAAATGGTTCAAAGCATTGCAAGGAATATATATGTTCTATACATTGGTCAGACTTAAGAAATTAAATAAGCAATGGAAATACAAAGACTAAAGGCTAAAATAAAATCAGCATTTCACCATGAGAATTAATTTTTCCCTTTTCTTATTACATGAAAGCAGGACATAAATTAATTACTGAACCAGATAACAGCAAACAAAACACCATCTAAAGACAAAATATACTTCTACTTACATTCTCAAAGGATTAACGATTTCTGTCCTCAATAGTTCTTGAGTTTCACTATAATATTCCACATCATTCTTTTCTTTGGGTCTAAGTAACACAGTATCCAGAACAGAACTAAAAGCAAATAAGCTGCAAAATAAAATTATTATTTTCCCTCAAAATATAAACAGATCATTTTTTAAGAAATGGATTCCAAAAAGAATCAGAAGAGAAAAAAAAGCAAAGTCTAGAGAACAAAGAACATAAACATTCATGCTTTTCATGAACATGGGCAACCAAGACCCCTGTGAAGATTCCCAAGGTTCTATCTTCAGGGTCTGTGGATCCTTTCAGGTTAAGAATAATAAAACCAAGAAGGCAAACCATAAATTGACAGTGTTAAAGGATAAAAATATGCTGAGAAAACTTCTTTGCAAAAGTTAAAAGAGGGCTTACAAATCTTAGTCACACTACAATAGACAACACAGGAGGAAGTTTGGAAATTACTTCTGAAAGCAAATGCAATTCAATAAGATACTCCTCTCTCTCTTCCTTTTGCTACTTTGCAAATACCTAAATTTCCTTAAAATTACCTGTGAATGAGTAACAGCAGAAACTTCCTGGTATCAAAGAAAACAAAATCTGTCTAATACAGATTTTTGTCAAGAAATCTAATGAATGTTATATCAATGCCATAAGGTTTGCTTTTGTCAAAACATCTGCAAGTCAGAGTATTCTATCATCAGTGGCCTACTACATTTATTCTTTTCCCTACTTTTAGAATTTTAACATGTCATATTAACTTCCTGATTCTTATGACATAGCTATACAGAGGGTGCAGATTTCACTTAATTTAACGGGCAGTGTGAGGTCCTTAGGGCCTAAGACTCTTGGTTCAATCTTCAGAGTCTATTGATTCTTGCTATGCTAAGTTGTTTCACTTTGGAAAAAAAACAACATACATAAGGGCAACAGGACTTCTATTCAAAGTACTTTTTTAAAAATACAGCCATTTTAAGATTGCCTCTACCTACTAAAACAAAGACAGTACACATCAGCCAATAGCTTAGTGCAAGTCATGTTATTTGATACATGTACAAAGATACCATGCCTACTGGCTCCAGCTGCCCTCAGTACGCATCTGCTCCATGTGCATTACTGTCATCAGCTCTGGCTCATCAGTCACTGCATTACTTTTTATATCAATGTTTTGGATATAGGAACAGGTGACAACATTCCATAGCTTCCGAGAAGTATACTATGGAAAGCAAATCTCCCTTTCTTTCCTGATCACCAGTCACTAGTGTCTTGACTCAGATAGCTGGCAGTCTCTTTCTCACACACACACACACACACACACACCTACACACACTACACATACTTGTCCCTTCCCCCACTGCATTCTCTTTACCTAGTACATTCATTTTAAACTTACCAGAATAAGGTCGAGTCTAAGTAACAAGAATTGTAATGACCCTGGATACCTTTCTTCTTTCCAATCATTATCTCCAAACCTTCTTTTTCCATTTTTGGTGGAGTATTTTCTTCCACCACTTCACTTAAGTAGCCTCCAAAGGCTGAAAAGATAAAAAATGAAAAAAAATTATTTTAAACCATTAAAAGGAAACTTTAAAACTGTGTCTTCATTTAAAACTATATTTTGGTGTTTTGATAAAAAATATTTGTTTCTCAACCTTCACTTAATCCATCCAACTTGGCATGCAAAAAACCATTATTATTCATTTTCAACTTCACTTCCTCCACAATTTGAAAAACACTTTAGACTATTAAGTAATGTGTAAAAAGCATCTGTCAAACAAAATATTTTGTTCCTAAAATATTTTATTATTTATCCATAATGTCACATTTTCAAGTCCAAAAATAAAACAAAAAAATTCAAAGTACTCTTTCAACAGTAAGAAAAACAGGCTTCATGCCCTTCCCGTTTACACCTGCTGAGCCTTCTTTACTGCAATACTGTTATTCAGAACTGGGAAGGGATAGCATCAGGAAGCCACCACCTCTTCCAAGTTATGAAAACAGCTCTCCTCCATCCTTAATCTAAAACTACTTAGACAAGCACTGATTTCTTGGTAAGACATGCGGACTTATGCACTTAACCAATACATTATGGGGGAAGTCAATGCCAAAAAGAGGAACACATTTCAATTTCTAGCCCCTGTATTGCTGAAAAGTAAACATATGTAATCAATCAATGAGAAAACAACAAATCCCACTACTTCCCACCTTTTACATCCAAAACACTATTCCTAATACTTTTTTAAATGGCTATTCTTAGGCTAACTAACTTTCATATACACCAAGTAACAATCTTTACTGATTTGAAAGCTTGATGAGCATTGGCATGAAAATCACTTAAACACTGTCACTGTCACCTAATGCAAAATGGTATGAAATGAAGTCATTCCAGATTGGTAAGTAAATGAAAAGCATCCAATACCTAAAGAGTTACAGCGTTCTATCTGATTGGAAACAGGCTGCAGGGACGCAAACCTCGAGTCAGGCCTGCAGCTCTTCAGTTTAACAAACAGCGCCTTCTTCAGGGCACAGGTGAAATACCGAGTGCCCCTAAAGGTTCCATCTGTACAGCCTGCGCATTCATCTTCCTGGAAAAGAAAGGCTTCCACATTGCATTACACCACACCTGGCGAAGACAGCACACACAGAACTAAGGTGCCCTGACGTGTTCCGAGCTTACCCTTTCTCCAAATTCCCTCTCCACCTGTACAGCAAACTGCATCAAGAAAAAGGGGTTGAGGAATCAAAGCTTCAAGCCTTCAGCTAACGATTTAAGAAGTGAATTCCCTAATCCAGCAGGAATTCCTCAATGAATTCCCTTTCAGAATACATGCCTAGGCCTTCCCTGGTTACCTGACTTTCTTTGTACTATTTCCACAAGTATTAAACCAAGTAGTGAGCTAGGGTGTAGCTCAGTGGTAAAGTACTTGCCTGGCACATGTAAGGACCTGCGTTCAATCCTCAGCAAAGCTAAATACATACACACATACACACACTGAGAGAAATGAGGAGGCAAATTATTTTAACTACTCCCCTAATAGTGCTCATTAGCATGAAAGCAAACAAATAAGCAAACAAACCAAGAAATATATTTTAATAAAAGCTAAATATACTCAAATTCCCTTCTCCTGATTATGCAACGCCAAACAAGCTTTCCTAATCTCCAAAAGGAAAATCTTTCCTTCTACCAAAGGTACCAAAAGATCTACAAAAATGGTGATTGATTTTAAAGCCAATGATTTAGCTTTCTGGGGAAGAAGGCAAAAAAGGAAAAATAAAAGCAAAAGAAAAGCTGGCAACAATTTTCTTTCCTTACTGCATTCTGCTCAATATAAGAAGCTTGAATACATTAGCCTAAAACTCAATTCTTATTTCTTGGCCACAGATCATCTAACATTAGGAACAGGCGAGGCAGAAGCCTAAGGAATGGCAAAAAGAACATGTCATGAAATTTTTCTCTACTAATAGATTTTTTGACAAATTAGATGGTTTGGCAAGAGACATATAATAGGAAATATTCTGTACAAAACCCCATTTAGAAAAGAATTATAATTTTTAGATCAAATTAAATTACCAGTTCTAGTCCAGCTAGTACATCATTCAGTCCTGGGGGCTGACCAATCCAACGAATGACCCCATAGAAAGGAGGGTTCTCTTTAACTTCAGCCAGTGAACCCACTTCCAGACCATGTGAGTTGCCAGAAGACATGGGCAAGGGTGGACTCTCCTGGACAGGTGCATTGTTCAGCTCTCCCATCACAGACTGAACTGACAGAGAAAGTGGACTGTGACCAATGCTTCCATTAGAATTAGGCATCTTTGTCAGGCTGAATGGTAGAGAGTGAAATCTGTTCTCACTGGATAAGGAGTTCAAGGAAGGCGGCTGCAGTGGTGGTGAAGAATGTCCAAAGTCTGGAGATAACTCTGTTAGTGACTTTGCAGGATCTTCTGCAACTACAAAAAATTATTCTTAATTAGAGAAATATATTCAGGAATCACAAATATGCCTTATAACATTAAATATGCTTTATAAATCTAAAATTTAATATGTAGATCTAGTCCAACTGCCCACATGACCCCTCTGCAAGGATTCTTCCAGGCATTGCAAACTTGATATCTCCAAAACAGTGTTCCTGCTTCTCTTCCCCACCTGCAAACTTTTCTACCTTAGTAAATGGCACCAACCGTTCAAACAAACAAACAAAACTATTACTTATTGATGTCATATAGCTTATATTCTTTGTCCATAGCACAAATTAGAAATCAGTACAAAAAGATACCAAAAACTTTTTAATAATTCTAAATTTAACGAATCAAAGAAAAGATGACAATGTTTTAAAAATAAGTGAGTAATGGAAGGAGAGAAGCAGAGGAAATAAAGAACAGTGGTGGAACACAAAGTAATACATATAAAGGAAATTGATAGATTATTTTAGGAAAAAAGGAAACCCAGATATAAATGAACTCAGCATACCACTTAGGATTTAGAAGAACAGAATGACCTCCCCCTAAAAGTAGGCAAGAATAAACAAAAGAACAAAAATTAATGTAAAAGAAAATACACAATAAAGAAGATTCAGAATAAACACAAAGACAGGAAATAATGAAAGAGAAAACAGTATCACAGCCAAAAGCTGTTTCCTTAAAACAATTAATACAGCTGACAGGCAGGCCCCACAGACCAGCGGGGAAAAAAGCGACTTCTTAAGGATGTTGAGATAATCAGTTACTCATATGTTTAAAAAATCAAACTGGAATCCCACTCACACTCTACACAAAATCAGTACCAGGTGGCTTGAAAACAAACACTGCAGGCAGGACTATAAACTTCTGGAAGATAATACAGAAGACTCTTCCTTATGACTTCAGAAGAGAAAGAAAATTCTTAAGCATCACCATATGAACCATAAAGGAAAAAACACTGATGAAGAGGATCACACTGAAATTAAGAACTTAATCACTAGAAGGTATCATAAGTGAGTGCAAAAATTTGAGCCACAAGGAGAAAATATTTGTGATATATATAGAAAAAGGTCTATAAACCAATAAGAAGACAAAAAGGAACCTAGAAAAATAGAAAAAAGACTTGCAAAGGCAATTAATGCAAAAGCATCTCAAGTCACCAACAAATCAATGAAAAAATCCCTGCCTTCAGTAGGAAGTAGACAAATTAAAGCCAAAGTCAGCAGGAGCTATCACTTTAAAAGTTCAAGGTCTTAGAACATTAGCTATTGGTTAGAATGCTGCTCCTACACAGTGCTGATGAGGATGTGCTAAAATTCACATGCTGAAACCTAATCCCCAGTGTGAGGGCATCTGGAGGTGAGGTCATGAAGGCACGGTCCTCAAAATAACATTAGTGCCCTTATAAAAAAGGGCCTCAGAGAACTCCCTTGTCCTTCTGCCATGTGAGATCACAGCCAAAAGATGGCTGTCACTGAACCAGAAAGTGAATCCTCACCTGACAACAACTCTGCAAATCTGATCTTGGACCTCCCGGCCTCCAGAACTGTGAGACATAAGTTTCTGTTGTTTATAGGCCACTCAGTCTATGGTGTTCTGTTATAGCAGTCCAAATGGTCTAAAACACTTTAAATTGGTACAACTACTTTGAGAAACAGTTTAACATTACTTAGCAAACTAAAGAGGTACATATTTCCATGTCCCAAAAGTCCTATTCCTAGTTATACGCCCGAGACATGTGTAAGAATGTTACTAGCAGAGTTGCAAATAATAGCAATAACCTAAAAACAATGGTCAAATGGACCACTGGTCTGAATGCCAATGGTCAAAAGGACAAATTGTGGTATATTCATACCATGGAATACTACACAGCAATGAAAATGAATGATTATGATAACGTACTGCAACTTGCATGAGTCTTAGGAACATAATGTTGAGTGAGAGAAATTATGCAACAACATATACAATCTGGTTTCTTATATATAAAGCTCAAAAACATAAATAACTGACAATTTATTGTTTAGATATAATACAAAACTACATTGAAAAGTAAGAAAATGGTAAAATATTAAAGATGTCGGTAGCTCAGAGGAGAGACTGGAAAGAGGCACCCAGGGAATTTCAAAGGTAATTATATTGGTCTTTTACTTAAAGATGGTAGTCACTACTTGGTATTCACTGTACTTTCCACAAACTGTTCTTTACACCTTACCCAAGTTTCCTTAGTAATGAGATTTAATCCAAAATCTTTAAAAATCAGTCTTTTCCTTCCCAAACACTTAACCCCCTTAAGCCCAACACCTGAATTTATAAAGTAAGTCCTGTGGGTTCTATCTGAAGTGCATCCATCTCTCTTCTACTACTGTTTCCTTAAACCATGCCACCATCACCGATCACCCGCTACCGGCCTCTTCCCAGGTCTCTCTCTGCCTCCTTTCTTGCTCACCCCTCTTCAATCTATTCATCATACAACTACTGGTAAGGTGTTTTTGTTTTTTTTTTTTTTTAAGTTAAAGATCTTAGGTGATCATGTGTCACTGCAGTTAACAACTTCCAATGGCTTTCCAGTACTCTTAGAAGTACTAGGTTTCTTACCTAGACCTGGGAGGTCCTGAATGATCTAGCTCCTACCTGCCTGTCCAAACTCATTACATATCACTCCTCCTGCTTGCTCTGTGGCCTCTCTGGTCTACTTCCTGCTTCTCAAATAAGCTTTCTCACCTCACAGCCTTTACATTTTCTACTTCCTCTGCCTGGAATGCTCATGTCAAGTTCTTTCTCTGGCAGTTTCATTTTCATATTCAGATCTCAACCCAAATATCCTTTCCAAAAGGTCCTTTCTGAACCACCCTAAGGTGGTGGCTTCCCACTCACTGCTGCCACATGGATCGCCTCCTTCACTGTAAATGTCACACTCCACCAGACCCTGTCTGTTTATACGCTCGCTGTCTATCATATCAACTGCAAACTAGAATGTAAGTCTCACAGGAATGGCAAATGTGTTTGTCTTTCCCATGGTTGAATCTACACCATTGGTATAACCACTTGTAATACAAAAAAATATTTGTAAATATTTGTTTAAAAAAAGTATAAATGAATCAAATATTGTAGAGAAAGGCTTTTTTAAATGTGTAAGTAAAATGGGAACAATATTCTTTTTACAACTAATTACTTCTGTTCTCTGATTTGAGGATGAATACCTACTCCACACAAAGTTATTACTTTCTATGTTCCATGTAGGTCTTTAAGGACCAATATTATTTCAAAGAATTATTACATTAGATTAGATTCTAAGAGAATCAAGAAATTAGAAATATTCCACTATAATACAAAACTGTGTTAAAAATAAGAAAGAAAAAATTATAGCACAAAGACTGACATTGCCTAGATTATGAAAAACCTATGATTTTACTAGTTTCCTTTTTGGGGGGAGGGGGTAACCAGAGATTGAACCCAGGGGCACTTAACCGCTGAGTCACATTCCCAGCCCTTTTTTATATTTTATTTAGAGACAGAATCTCACTGAGTTGCTTAGGACCTCACTAAATTGCTGAGAGGGGCTTTGAACTCACAATCCTCCAGTCTCAGCTTCCTGAGTAGCTGGGATTACAGGTGTGTGCCACCACGCCCGGCTACTAGATTCCTTGCCTTAGAAAGAAATCTCCATGTAGAAAAAGCATTAGCAAATCTGGTAGTAACCACAGGGCAAGAGCTGTCTGCACCACAACTGCCCTGGCTGGGCCTTGTACACAACCCAGAGGCCAGCAGGCTATGTGTTCCCAAAGGACCTGTGGGCACTTCAGCAGAGTTGCTGGAGAGTTGTCATTGCTAACTCTCAACAAAAGTAGTCCCTCATGAGACAGTCCCTCCTGGGGGGATGTCATTAAATAAGCCTCCTGCTTCCTGGCAAGGAAGAATTCTTACCTATCCTCATGGTACCCCACTCAGAGTAAGAATGACAGTGTAGAGAAGACAAAACCAAAGATTGCTCACTTTGAGTCATTTCAGAGTCTTTTGATGTAATAGCAAAATTTGGCATTGGTGGATATGTTTTAGCCTATGACTGAATCCATGTAATAACTAAAGAGTCATTATAGCGGCCTACAATATGAAAATCTATATTTTCAATTAGTTTGCATGCAATTACTGAATCTGCTGAATTCAGTCCTGGGCTGAACTCTAGGAACTGGCAGGAGACAGGAAAGTAACCAAAAACATTTTGAGATCATTTTGAGGACAATGAACCTAATCTAGAAGTGGGAAAGAAAACCAAAGAAAAGGCTTTCTGAATGAACTAAAAATCTGAGATTTAAGAGATGAATAACAGTGAGGAAGAACTTCTAGGAAGAAGGAGCACACAAAAAAGAGAGAATAAGAGTGCAAGCACTCACAACACATCCCAAGAATGGCCCCTAGCATGTCTGGAGCAGGGAAAATGAGAGAAGCCACACCATAAAGGGGCCAACATGCCGAACTAAGGAATTTGGGTTTTAATCTTTAGGAGCTAGGGAAACATTCAGAGAGACTGTGGGAAGAGGCATGAGCAGATGTATCTTGAGCAAAATCACTCAGGTAGGAACGTGAGGAAAAACAGTGTCATGTTTCTCAGTGTGAGTGCTGGTGTCAATCAGATCGAGCAATGCTGGCTCCACCATTCCCCGCTATGTGACACTGGGAAAGTTATTTAACCACTTTAAAAAAACAGTATGCAAAAAATCTACCTCATAAAGTGGTTGTGAAGATAAACTAACGTGAACCAAGTGCTTAGCACAGCGTGTGGCATACAGTAAGTGGTCAAGAATGTTAACTGCCATAATGATGGTGATGAAGATGCTGCTGGTGGTGGTGGTGGCTGGTGGTGACTGTTGTCAGAATAACTTTAAAAGGAACAAGTCTGAGGCAGGGAAACCAGTGAGAAGACCAGGATACTAACTCAGCCAGGAACAATGGAGATGAACTAAAGCCAGTATCTAATGATACTGAAGAAGAGGAAATGCAGGGTATGTGGTGACAACTGGACTTGGACTGATATGAGAGAGAGAGAGAGAGAGAGAGAGAGAGACTTCCACACATCTCCATGGGCCTCACGTCTCCATTTCCTCACTCTGCACCCTCAGCACAATCCAATCTGGATTCTGATGAAAGTCTTTCACGTAACAGAACCAAGGTCGTCAGTGACTTCCAAGGACTAAATCCAGTGGGGGTCTTGTGGTCTTCACCTTACACAGCCTCTGACAGTACTCAACACTGCTGTCTATTTACTCCTTGCCCTTTTAGACCAACAGCCTCTTGCTTTTCCCCACATCCCTCTGGTCACCTTTTCTCCATCTCTTTTGATGACTGATTTTCCTCCCATTCAGCTCCTCAAGGTTAGGTTGCAACCCACACTCTCCCTCCTCACTCTCCAGAAGCAATACATTCAAAGGACTTCAACAGCCCTATGTGAGGACAGCCTACAAATTTATTTCCCTAGTTCTTGCTTCTCTTCTAAGCTCCAGACCTTGATGACTCACCTCAAGGAAGTTTAAAAGGCACCTCCAACACAACACATTCAAAATCCAATTTATCACCTCCCTGCACCACCTAAGTATGCAAGGCAGAAAACTAGAAGTCACCAGGACATGTCTTTCTTCCTCAACTCTAACTTTCACTCCATCTGGAAGTCCTATCAGTTCAACTCCTAAATATCTCCCATCTCCTCCTACTTCTCCCCATCCCTCTCCAACTCTAGTCCCAGGTATTACAATCAAATTTCTGGGATCTATCCCCATTACCTTCCCTGCAGCCTGAATGATCTTTCCTAAAGGTAAACCTGGTCATGCCACCCCTTTCTGAAAATCTTTCAGTGCCTCTCCATTTCCTGTTAGTGGGCATCCCAGGCTCCACATGCCCTGGTCCTATCGGCAGTTCGATCCTCATTCCATACAATGCCAAGCCTCTCTCTGTGCAGCTACTCTGGCTCTTTTTAGTCTTAGCAAAGGTGAGTTCCTCTTTTCCCAAGGCGTTTATATGTGCCATTCCCTCTGCCTAAAAGGCTCTTCTATCCTCCTCCACCATGTTCCACATGATTCCTCTGGTAAGTCTAAACACATATCACTTCCTCAAAGAAACGCAAGCCCCTCGGCAAATGCCCGCTAGTCTCTTCCCTCCCACAGAGCGTGTCTCCACTGCGCTCAGCGCCACCACAATCCCACATCTGTTTCTGTGTCTGATTAATTTCCATCTTAACAATTAGTAAATTCAGAACAGGACAGGAGCATAGCTACCCTCTTCCTCACCACTGTAATCTTAGAGAATGCCAGGCACAGAGTAAGCCTCAATAAGTATTTGCTGAACAGATGAACAAGAAAATGAATCAATCAGAAAATTATGTCCCTGAACCAAGGAAAGATAGTTTTTTTAAAAGGGATGCTATAAATTCCATTATGTCCCATCATCCTATCTAACAGAACACCCATAAAAACTTACAAAAAAGGTAAAATTGCTCAATTTAAGTCATAGGTATCCTATATATAAGATGATGGGGCATAATAGGTTAAAGAGGTCAAGGAAGACTCAGACAGAAAAGTCTTTAAAAATGATTCAAACTTGATTCTACAGATCTACCCTAAGCAGATAAGTTTTTTTAAAAAAAGAACAAGTTATTAACACATTGTAAATGTTTTATTAACAGTAGTGCAGTTCAAATTTTGTACAATATTCAAGTTCAGCAATATTAAGTCTACGGATTCTGTTTCCAAAAATTGCAAATACTGATGAAAAAGCCATTTTTCTCTGAAGAGTTAAAAGGAGAACCACTGTAAAGAATATTAGAATTATAGATTACCTTCATCAATGTACCATGTATTTTTTGATTTGGATTGTGGTTGTGAGTCAACAGAAGACCCATTTAAGGTATAAAATAATTCAGATCTGTTTCTATTTCCAGGGTCTGAGGTAGATCCTACGGAGTAAGAAAAGTTCCTTTGAAAAATACAGTCAATATGGTGAAGAGCATTTTTTATTTTTTAATAAGAGTAAATCAATATGCATATCATGTCAACAACTTTAAATACAACTAATAGTTGTACAGATACACAACATATTTTATTATTATCTTCTACTCATAAAAATTTGGCAGTCATTTTTACAGCTCAGTGGCTACAGCTCCAGCCCCAAGAGTGCTTATTTTTTATATACAAAGTACTCTAAGAAATCATTCCATGTACTATTGTTTATTTCTAAATATCAAAATCACCATTCCCCAATATCATCTGATGAACCTACCAGTTTACAGATTTAACCTATTACAACCATGTAACATATAATAACATTTTGGCCAATGACAAACCACATATACAACAGCATTACCCACATAGCCTAAGTGTATAGTAAGTCACACTGTCTGAGTTTGTGTAAGTAAGTACACTCGATGACGCTTGCAAAGATGAAATCACATAACGAGCTCCATTTCTCAAATGTCAGTAATTTTTAAACAGTTCCTTTCAAAACAGGTAATTTTCAAATGCTGTATATAAATCAATGCATAAAATTAAGTTTAAAAAGATTTAAGGTTTACACTGGGGATATAACCCCCCTGGATTCAATTCCTAGCACCACAAAAATAAATAAATAAATACAGAAAAATAAAATATTTAAAGTTTAAACATTTTGGAATTGTTGGTCATCAAGTTTCTTGCTTGATTTCCTCATTCCTGAATAAGCAAGGCAGTATTAAATCTTTTATATTAGATTTATCAAATACAACAAAAAGTTAATAGAGCTGTGTCACAGACATTTCCAAACACTGATTACTTTGGTACTAATTAAGAGAACAGGACATCATGGAGAGCAGTGTAGTCTTCAAAACCCATATTGAAGTTGTTTCTATTTTTTCAACCTAAAGCCAATAGCTCTAGACTTTACACCATTAACTCAGACTGGCTACAACCCAATTAACACTTGTGTCTTAAATGTGGTGAGGATCACTTGGACCCAGGGAGTTAAGGCCTGCCTAGGCAATATAGCAAGATCCCCACCTCAAAAAAAGCTTTTAGTGTGAATAAGGAAAGTATGTAGTTATTTTTAATATGTGAGAGTAGTAAATCTGAGTTATCCTTTATAGATATATAGGCTAATACAAAAAATACCTATATATCCTGCAATTCACTCTAAATCTCAGTACTTAATGTCCCACAAAATATTTCCTAAAGTATAATTTCCCTTTAAACAAGCCAGAATAGTTTTGCTCAACTAGATAAGTGAGGAAAAAATATTCTTCTAATCCACATCTGAGTTAACAAAAATTCCTACATATTTTTAAATGGGCTGTTGGGTTTGTTTAAAAACTACCCTATAAATCTATGAAATATGTGGAAGTGAACAGAAAAAGAACTGTGAACTCCACATGTATTGTAAGAAGTTTCTGGAAAAGAGACTATTTTTTCCTTGGCAGTTTGGAATTTAATTTGTGCCACATCTAGTTAGCCAAATCCACATAATTAACTTCCAGTACACTTTATCCTGTATAACACCAGCCACATGTGATTATTTTATACAGTTGCAACTATAATTACACAAGGTTACAAGCAGGGAATCCCAAAAACGAATTGATTATGGACCAGCTAAAGATGTAAGTTCTCATAGGAAACTTCTCACCAGGAAAAAAATGGTGGGGAATTCTTGGCTTAGGTAACACTATCTATATGAAAATTTTAGTTTAACTCCTTAAAATGCCTGAAAGAAGTAAGTCTAAATATAACTTAAGTCATGATAGTTTATAACCTTTCTTGATGCATAGGCAAATAAGATAGCACACCAGTTACCAAGAATTATCTCCTATTAATCCATACCTGTAGCCTTTGGTTTATTATGACTGGATGAACCTTTGTCCCCAATACCTCTTGACATAAAGGAAAGTTTGGGAGGCCTCCTTTCTTGTGTCACGCTATCTGAAACAGTAAACATGGGGGGTTTTTGTTTGTTTTTTTATTTTTAAGATAAAAGTAAATTCCTTTAGAAAAGAAACAATCAAGAAAACACTGACAATAACAAAAACAAAAAACTGCTTTCCAACAAAACGCACAATTTTACAGTTTTACAAATTCTCTTTAAGGACCATCAAAGGAAAGAGGTAATACATCCAGGAGGGGAAAGAAATCAACACTGTTCTTCAAAATGCAATTTCAACAAGAAAATACACTCCCAAAATACAATTCACCTAAATACTTTTAACTTTTGAAAATGTAATCATGTGTAGTCAATTTGATTTTATATTTTAAAACACTACAAAGAAAACCTTACTCATAAGTTTTGCAGCATTTCCCAAGTCAGTATGCCCAGCATACCATAAAGTGTTCCACACCCAAATATGTCTAGATGCTGAGATTAAAAAAAAGGTATTTTTTACTGCATAAAACCAGAATCTTTGATATGCTAAAGGATACTGTGAATCAAGGATAGATTTAGTAAACTTACTTGATGATACTTTTTGTGCCACTTTACTTAGTAACTCATATTAACACGTATTACGGAACACAGTTTGAACAAAGCCTGGGGAGGAATATGCATGGTAGGTAGGAAGGCACTGGTTATGTATCAGTTTTTAAAAACGTATATATGTTAAGAATAGCACACATGTATACATGTAAACTCTTACACAGTTAAACAAGAAAAACACAGAGGGTTATACAGATTAATAATGCAGAAAGTCAGAGATGTACAACAGATATATTTTGAAAGAAAACACTCTGAACTTCTCTTTGAAACTTTCTCTTTGGCAAACCTGTTTTTAATACAAAGACAATTCTGAATCTTAAAGCTCAGAAACACTCATAAGACATTTATAAATACTAATCAAATAAATGTAGGAGAGTCAACATGGAAAGTTTTTCCTTTGAAAAGTTCAACCACACATTTGTGAATCCCAACATGACACTTAAGAGTCATACCTGATAAAGCTGTATATCAGCAAAAACGATATCACCCACAGTGGATTTTTGAGGACAGAAAGAAAAAAATAGGAAACATTTTACATTTTAAATACAAGGAAAAGATCACTTTTTCAAAAAAAGGGAATCATATTGAATTAATTACATGTAATGGTGCTTGGTAACTTTTTTCTATAGTTGGAGAAGGAGAGAAATATATTATTATGCTACATATCTGAAATGTCTCAGAATATGATGACATGGAATACTCCAATATTATTGTGGAATATGCCAATATTATCTTAACTCAACTGATTAACCATGATTTTAATAAGTAGCATAGCAAAAGAAATGTTATATGCTAATACTTTTATGATGTTTCCATTCAGATATCTATCAATGTCACCAATGACAGTTACTAGGGAAATAAAATCTCTGTCACTGGGAAATATTCCCAAACTATAGCAGATAAATTGACTAAAGAAAGTTAATTACCACTACTAACTGTAACTGACTGCATATAACTCCATATGAAAAAAGACATGCACAAGTATACCATAATATATGGACATTACACAGTCAGTAGCCATTGTAACAAATTTAGCTGATGATCTTCACTCTGTTAAACTGCTAACGCACCCAAGAAGTAGCATAGAGTCACATGGATGAGCCAGTGGTAACTGTTCTACTGGTGATGCTTTAAAGATTAGGAATGTGAACTGGAAGCACTGGGGTTGGAAAGTGTGGTCACCTTCTGCCAAAGACTTTATCAAAAATGGGGCCAAATATTAACTTTGAAGAGTAGGACAATCCAACAGAAGTCTATGCAGAAAAAAGGTCACATATCACATCTAATTTACCCTCCAACAATTAAATACCAAATAGCTGTCATTAATTTGTCATACTACACTAATGATCCAAAACTACTTGAATAACAAAGCAAAGTCTTCTAACTTCAATAAATTTAAAAATTATCAACTTAGGAAAAGGCAAATAAAGGCTAATAAACAAGGTAAAGAATACATCCAGCAGATGACTTTGTAAGATTAAAATAGTTGTGATTAAAGATATTGATAGAGATAGCAAGATATATCCACCAAACAGCACTGTACAAAAATATGCACAGCAACTCCACTCATAATAACCAACAGCTGGAAAGAATTTACTCTACAGAAGAACAGATAAACAAATTGTGGTCTACTCATATAATGGAATACTATATAGCAATAAAAATGAATATACACCACAAAATGTTATATTCAACATGGATACTGTATTGAGCAAAAGAAAGCAAACCTAAGTATGCATAACATAGAAACAGCAAGGATCACATTCAAAATGATAAAATCAATGGAAGATTGATTAAAATCAATCTACTACTTATTGATTTAATCAGAAAAAAAAAGAAAAATCCCTTAGATGATCTTGGGCTGAAAATTGCGACAGTAAACTAGTGAACAAGTTTCACTCAAACTTAAAGAAATGTTTGTGAATTTGAATGACATGTAAAGTTCAGAGAAATTGCTTAATCGATCAGCCACAGAGTATAATTTAGACCCAAATGAGAACTGAACATCCACAGAAAAACAGTGTGAGGAAACATGTCTACTTGAGTAGAGTAAGAGATTATAAAACCTGATAGCAAACAAACTATACATAGCAATTATCCAAAACTGGACTACAGATCACAATAAATACTTTCCTTATATTTGGTATATAGAAATTATATCTATCTGCAATCTTACAGATAACTTCAGAGTTGCATACTTAGATCTTGTGCTTCAAAATATCCTCCTTTAGGGCTCTCTCACATGACCAGAAGTCCTACCTACACATCAAGGTGATTCAATCTCCATGGAAGATCATTCATCATTATCTATCAAAATGTAAAATGCATACACTCTTTGACCTGGCAATTCAAAAACTCCTAGGATGTTATCTTTCAGCTTAATACACAGGCATGCATGCAAACTGATCCATATGATGAAGTTGTTCACAGAAGCCCCATTTATATATTGAAAGACTGAGAAAAAGCCTAAATGCTCATGAGTAGGCGATTAGCTTTAAAAGGTTTATAGTACACCCATAAAATAAAACACAATGCAATAATTTAAACAATAGGTTAATTATGTACTTTACTCATGTGAAATAATATCTAATATCTAATGTTAAAAATGCAGATGCTACTTGCACTTCTGGAAAGATGGAGTAGACATAATTATCCCTAGTCCTCTGGCTAAGTACAATGAAAAACTCTGTACATGATATATAAAAGAAATATGATAAGGTGGAAAGAAGAGGGTAGACCATCGAGGGACCTTAGGACCCAAGCCAAGCAATAGCATGGTGGAGATTTTCCCTGGGTGTTCGTTCCTCTTGCCTCATCTATATCCCAGCCAACAACATCTATATACACAAGCCAACAACCTGAAAATGTCAAGGGTACAGACAAAAGAAAGCCCAACTAAAGTCAGCTCTCTCTAACCAAAGGATGTCAATTCTCCCCAAAGATGCATGTAAGTGTAATGCAATTCCTAATCAAAATCTCAAATTTTTGTGTAGATGACACAAGATTATTCTAAAATGTATATATGGGGAAGGAAAAGACATAGAATAACTCAAATAGTTTTGCAAAAGAATATAAAGATGAATCCATTTACCGACTGTAAGTCTTACTATTTAGCTGCACTACTGAGACTGTGTGGTACTGGCAGTAGTAACAGAACACACAGATCAATGGGCAGAATGAAGAGCCAAGAAATAGACCTACATAAATACACAAATTGAATTTTGATAAAGGTACAAAAGCAATCCAATGGAAGAAACAGTATTAACAAATGGTTAATTTGTTGGAACAAATGGTTAATTGTTGGAACAATTAGATATTCTTAGGTTTAAAATAAAAGAACTTATGTCTCATATCTTATTAAAAAAATTAATTCAAAATGACTCAAACACTTAAAAGTAACACGTAAAACTACATAACTTTAAAATAAAAAATAAGAGAAAAGAGCACACAAAGAAATTCCATTCATTAATGGTAGAAGAATAAAATGGTACAAGCACTTTGGAAAACAATCTGGCAGTTCCACAAATGACAAACAAGAATTAACATATGATCCAGCAATTCTACTCCTAAGTACACACCCAGGAAAACTGAAAACATATGTACACAGAAAATCCTGTACATGAATGTTCGCAGCAGCACTTTTTGTAATGATAGAAACAATCCAAATGTCCATCACTGAGGAAGGCTACATCTATTCAATAGAATGTTATTCGGCCACAAAATGGACTTGCGTACCAATTCATACTACAACACGAATGAACCCTGAAAAGATTATGCTTAAATAAGCCAGTCACAAAAGTCCACTTTTTAAAAATTCCATTTATATGAAAAGTCCAGAATAGACAAGGCCGTAGAGATAGAAAGCAGATTAATGGTTGCCAGGGGATGCAGAGGGGAGGTAACTGGGGTTTTCATTTGGGATTTTGAAAAATTCCTGGAACTAGACAGAAGTGGTAGTTGCACAACATTGTAAATGTACTTAACATCACTGAATTGAATGAACTGCAAGTTTTGATGGAGTAAATATAATGGTATATGAATTATCTTTCAATTTTTAAAAATTAAGAGAAAATCTTCTAAGTCTAGAACGAGGAAAAAGTTGCTGGACTTGACACAAAAAAACATGATCCATAAAAGGAAAACTTAATAAATTTGACTTCATAAAAACCAAAATTTTCTACTCTGCAAAAGATATTAAGAGGATGAAAGACAAGTAACAGAGTAGGAAAAGTATCTGTAAACTATATATCCCATAAAGGATCAGTATCTAGACTACATAAAGAATTCTCAAAACTCTACAACAAAAGAACAAACAATCCAATTCATCTGGCAAAACAGAAAAAGAGACATTTTACTGAAGAAGATATGTAGATGGCAATAAGCACAAGAAAAGATGCTATCAGGGAAACTCAATACCACACTGAGCTATCACCACACATCTCTCAGCATAGTTAAAATTTAAAAGAGTGACAACCCCAAATACTGGTGAGGATGTAGAAAGATGATCACTCATGTAATGCTGGTGGTCATGCAAAATATTAACAGTCACTCTGGAAAACAGAATAACAGTTTCTTAAAAAACTAACTATGGACCCAGCAGCTTGGGAGGCTGAGGCAGGAGGATTGCGAGTTCAAAGCCAGCCTCAGCAAAAGCAAGGCACTAAGCAACTCTGTGAGACCCTGTCTCTAAATAAAATACGAAACAGAGCTAGGGATGTGGCTCAGTGGGCCGAGTGCCCCTGAGTTCAATCCCAGGACCCCCCCCCAAAAAAAAACCATAGAAATATTATATGTCCTGCAACTGTGTAATTGACAGTTATTTATGCCAGAGAAATGAAGATCTGTGTTAATAAAAATTCTACACACAGATGTTTATAAAATCATTGTTCATAGTGTCCAAAAACTAGATGTTTTTTCCAATGGATAAATCATTAAACAGTGGTACATCCATGCCATGGATTATTACTTAGTAATAAGAAAGAAGAAACCACTAACACACACACCATGGACTAATCTCCAGAGAATTATGCTGAATGAATAAAGCCAATCCCCACAAGTTACATCCTATACATTCTGAATAATCTTGAAATGACAAACTTGGAAAAACAGAGAAGAGATTAGTGGTTGTCAGAGCTTAAGGAGGCGTGGGAGGACACAGGACAAGGGAAGCAGGGTAGAGCTAAAAGAGCAACGTAAAGGGTCCTTGTGATGAGAATGTCCTTCATTTTGCCCTCACCGTGCCACACCCTTGTTGTGATATTGTAGTAAGGTTTTACAAGACATTGTCACTGGAACAAACTAGGTAAATGGGCCCTTTCTGCAGGTGAATCTAATAATCTCAGGTATTTGCAAATCATATATCTGATAAAGGACTTGTATTTGAAATTTATAAATAATTCCCAAAACTCAGTAATAAAAAGCAATAAAAAATCATCAAAACATTTGCACATTATTGGTCACTAGTGAAATGCAAATTAAAACCATAATTAGATTGCCACTCTATATCTATTACAATAGCTACAATTAAAGGACAGACTATGGTGATTGCTGACAAGGATGTGGAAGAAAGAGAACTCTGGTACACTGCTGCTAAGAATATAAAATAGTGCAAACACTTTGGAAAGACATCATGGCAGGTTTGCAGATTTTTTTTTTTTTGTAGGCTAAACAATCACCAACAATCGTTTCAGCCATTTCACAGCTAGATATGAACACGAAGCAACAAAAGCATACATCCACAAAAAATCTGTATGCTAATTTTCATAGCAGCATTCTCATAATGGCCAAAAATTGGAAACAACCCAAATGTCCATCAAGTCAATGGATTTAGAAAAAAAACTGGAATACTCAACAGCAACAAAAAGAACAACAGGTGTGAATCAAAAACGAAGTACATCTGAGTCATACCACTTATACAAAATTCTAGAAAACATGAACAAATGAATAGTGAGAAAAAGATCAGTGGTTGTCAGTGGGGGCGAGGCAGTGGCAGGGTAATGGATATGTCCCCTGTCTTGATTGTGGTGATGATCTCATGATGTACACAGATGCCAAAATTTATCAAATTGCATATTTTAAATATGTACAGTTCATTGTATGTCAATTATAACTCAGCAGATAAAGTTGGTAAAAAAATTAGAAAAGGCTTAAAGTACAAAGACAAGCAAATGCTGAATGACACAGAAATTGATCAAGGATACAAAAGGAAATGAGGTAGCTGGAATCAATATTTGGAGGGAAGTCTCATGAGATGCCTTTTAAAAATTCTTTGTAAGTGTATACTCTGTATAGTATAAAATAAAAAATAAATAGCATAACACTCTAACCCCCTACAACTAGAACAAAAGACTCAGACTGAGCTCAAAAGGCAGAAATATATAATTTAGGGGTGACATCAAAGGACATGCTTTATCAAAACCTTCAGAACCTGAAAATAATGTAAAATTAGATGTGCTATTGTGTTTAACCATTTGAAACAGCGATGAAGAGAGAAACATTTTTATAGCAGGTTTAGGATGCCTTCATCTTTCAGTCAAAGGTATCCAACAGTAGCAAGCAACTGCCTGGGAAGAATTCCTTCCTAATCTCACAGCTGTTCAACTGCTCCAAAAAGATCTTTCTTAGATGCTGGAAATATTAATTTTGTCCCACAAATGAAGGTAATTCGGCAAGAAAAAGAAACTAAGGAACTAAAGGGAGACACTGTGACTCTTTCTTCCCCCTCAAGAAAAGAGTGTTAATGATAGCATGAAATAGAGACGAAGACTCATTCAGATAAACTAAATTAATTTTCACTTAAACAACTTTAGTTTTTAAAGTCTATTTGCAAGCTTCATTTTGTTTGCAAATAAGTATAATTTATGTATTATGTTATAAAAGCTGGTATCATTCTTAATTATCTCCTATTCAAGGTTTATGAATATCATGCTTTAAAAGAAAGGGAAAGCACATCTTTTCCTCTAGTCTCTGCTCTGAGCCAGCAATAATGCCAATGCCAACTACAGATCTAGAGGATCACAGTCTGCCTCACAAGTGATTCCAAAGAGAGTCTTCTAACTTTTTAAATTTTAATTCTACACTAACATTTAAATAAAGTATAATTGTAAATGTTTTAAGATAAATACTAGTGAAAAGAATTTGTCAGGTTATACTCAGTTCTTTCACAGAAAAAATAGAAATGGTAGGTTGTTTTCTTTTCGAATCTACCACAGACCCCAAGGTGATTTAGATTTCAAACCAAAATAAGAATGGAAAAAATATATACAAAAAGAAATAAAGATGTAGAGTAAGAAGAAAAGCACTTCAAATCTTTGTTCTACATTACTCAGCCTTAAAGAAAAATGAAATTATGGCATTTGCCAGTAAATGGGTGGCACTGGAGAATATTATGCTAAGCAAAATAAGCCAATCCCAAAGAACCAAAAGTTGAATGTTTTCTCTGATATGCAGATGCTAATTCACAATAAGTGGGGGAGGAGGATAGAGGTGTTCTGGACTAGACAGAGGGGAGTGAGGGGAGGGGAGAGGGTGTGGGGTAGGAATGAATCAGACATTATTACCCTATGTGCATATATGATTACTTAACCTGTGTAACTCTCCATCATATATAACCAGATGAATGAGAAATTATACTCCATTAATGTATGATGTGTCAAAAATGCATTCTACTATTATGTATAACTAATTAGAACAAATTTTAAAAATTAAAAAAAATCTTTATTCTACAGCAGACTGAGAAAAAAAATCATACATAAACCAACTTCATAGTTAGGGTATCTTTTTCTTCCTTTAATGAAAATGTTAAACTAAATATTTCCTCAGTCTCCCAAATTACTCAATATCATCAATTATACTCTGTTGTAAAATGTAAAATTCAAAGAAATGAAATTAAAGTAGGTAAAAAAGGATAGCTGCACTCAATCTAAAATGCCATAAGGTTTTCAGCTTTCAAACCCTTTGGACATTACCCACCACCATTCCCACACACACCAAAAAGAATAAGAAAGGAAACCCCTGAACATATTTGATTTGGTTAGCAAAGTGAAATTTAATTATATGATTCTAGAAAAAAATATTAGCTGGGAATTGGTTGCCCTGAAAGAATACAGTAAAAAAAAAAAGGTAAAAAATTTTTGCAAGGGATTCCCCTTAGCCATCAAGCAAGGTAGCATTATAAAATTAGTATAGCTCCAGAATATTTTTAGGACAGGGTGTCTCAATACAACTGTACTAATATTTTGGACCAGATCATTATTTGTTGTGTGGGCTGCCCCGGGGTTTAGGATATTTAGCAGCTTTTCTACTCACTAGATACCAGTGCTATCGTCCCATGATTTGACAATCAAAAATGATTCCAGGTATTGCCAGATGTCACCTGCAGGCAAAATCATCCCAATAAGAAGTTCTGACTTATACCTAAAAAGACCTTTTCCTTAACAGAGGTTTTCTGCTGATGTATAAGCAAGAAAGAAAACAAAAAGAATCCTTAAAAATTCAATATGCAGTGAAAAAATATAATATTTCAAATGATAAAAACTGTTAGAATAAAATCTGACCATAAATGTCAACATACCTCCCCAAAAAAATCCATCCTTTTTCTTGAATCAATATCTCTATATTCTAAAATGCATAGTACTTAGAAATAATTGCTATGATACAATAAGTTCCTATTAGACCATTTCCCTACAGATAATAAATATAGTACTGACAAAATATAAAAACAACTATTTGCAGGTACTATTTATTGAGTGAAGAAACAGCAGGCAGATTATGAGGGGACTCAAAATTTAGAAGGAAGGAACAGTACAGATATAATCCAAAATTTTCAATATACAAAAGAGAGGGAAATTTTATCCTATTTTCAAAGGAAAAAAATAACAATGACTACCAAACCATAGATGATTTAAGTGTTGGAATTAGCAGGCCAAGGACCTATAAAGAAGCATCTATAACTAAACTCAAGAATGTAAAGAATATGCTCAAAATAAAGGAGAAAAAAGAGAATCTCTGATCAAAGAAATAAAAATTACTTAAAAAACAAAATAAAACCAAATAGAAAATGTTAAAAGCACTTTGAAAAACTTAAAAATGCAGTACATAAAAAAAAAATAATTCATTCAATGATGCTGTAGGGTTTAAATAAGGTTTGAGTGTGTCCCCCAGGGGGTCGTGAGCTGGAAGGTTGGTCCCCAGTGAGGCAGTGAAAGGTGGTGGAATCTTTAAGAGAGATAAGGCCTAGTGGAAAACAATTAGGCCACTGGGGCATCACCCCTGAAAGGGATGAATAATAGTTTCATGAAGTACATTCTCACCAGAACAGGCTGAAGAGCAAGACTGGCCCCTCCTTATTCTCTGACCTCCTGTCTCATCCTGTGATCTCTCACCGTCCCTCTCCAAGCACTCAAAACATACCATCTGCCATGAGGTCCTCTCCAGTGGCCAAACCAATCTGGCTACCCAATCTTGGACCTCCAGTCTCCAAAATGGTGAGCTAACTAAATCTCTTTTCTTCATAAAACACCCAGTCTTAGGTATTTTGTTATAGCAGCAAATGAACTAAGACAGATGAGTTATTGATCACAATGAAGGAAAATCAGTAAAAATCAAAGATAGAACAACAGAAATTATCTGAATAAAGAGAAAAAGTTTGTGAAAAATTAACCTCAAGGACTTGAGGGACAACATAAAAAATTCTAACATGTTTCTAACTAGAGTTACCAAAGAAGAGAAGATTAATGGAACAGAAAAAAATATTTGATGAGATAATGGCTAAATTTTTTCATTTTTTTGAAAGAGATAAACTTACAAATTTGAGAAGTTTATCAAACTAAAAGCAAGATAAACATGAAGAAAAACATAGATATATATCATAATTAAGTTGCTGTAAACATAATACAAATAGAAAATCATCAACACACCCAGAGAAAAACGAGTAGTCTAGTGGTTGCTTAGGACTAAAAAGGACAAAGGACGAGGACAGTGGTGACTAAAAACACACTTAGAAAAAAAAAATAAGGTGATGAAAATGTTCTGAAATCTAAAATTAACTGTATTAGCCAGGTACGTTGGTTCATGCCTATAATCCCAGCAGCTCAGGAGGCTGAGGCAGGAGGATCCTGAGTTCAAAGCCAGGCTCAGCAACTTAGTGAGAATCTAAGCAACCCAGTGAGATCTTGTCTCTAAATAAAATATAAAAAGGGCTGGGGATGTGGCTCAGTGGTTAAGCACCACTGGTGCTTAACTGTATTGGTGATTTCACATATCTGTAGATTGAAATACACTGAATCATATACTAAATGAGCCGGACGTGGTGGTGCACGCCTGTAATCCAAGCAAACTTGAGAGGCTGAGTCAGGAGGATCACGAGTTCAAAGCCAGCCTCTGCAACTTAGCGAGGCCCTAAGCAACTCAGTGAGACCCTGTCTCTAAATAAAATACAAAATAGGGCTGGGGATGTGGCTCAGTGGCCGAGTGTCCCTGAGTTCAATCCCTGGTTCCAAAAAATAAATAAATAAATACATACATACATACATACATATACTAAATGAACCTATTTTAGATTTCTGAATTAGTTCTCAATAAAACTGTCTTTTTTTAAAAAAAGGTTCATTGTATTTCTATGCATTAATAAAACACTATTAAAAATATATTTCACTTTATAACGTATCAAAATGCTTAAAAGTCCCTCCTGGAGAAAACTGTAATTGTACTAAAGCAAAATTAAATAAATAAAAAAGATATATAACAATCATGTATTAGAAGTTTTAAGATAATAAAAATGTCAATTTTTCTCAAATTGTTCTATAGATTAATTGAAACTCCAATCAAAATCATAACAGGACTTGCCTATAATATTTGAGAAATTGATAGTTAAATTTATAATGAAAAACCAAGACCAAAACCAGCCAAGACACTCATTAAAGAAAAGAGAAGGGAAAAAAAGGAAAGGAAATGCACTCTCACAGGCATCAAAGCCTCTTCTAAAGCTATGATGATAAACCAAGCGGCTTCAGTGTAGGGAAAGAAGAGCCCAGAGAGAGATCCATCCATCCGTAAGTGGGAAACTACACAGCAAGCACGGCAGACCAAACTGGGTGTCCGTACCTGTGTCTCCTCCCCCACACAAATCAATTCGAGGTGGATCACAAACTTGAAAGTGAAAAGCAAAGCTATCAAACTTTTAGAAGACAATGTAGAATGGGAAAATTCAGAATGGAATAAGAGGGGACTAACTTTACTAACATAAAAACATAAAGCATCACTGAAAACAATGTGGTATTGATAAGCTGGTAGACAGAACAAAAGTCCATATTTCATGCCATGCGCTACATAAAATAAAGATGGGTCAAAGATGCATATGTAAATAAAATCACAAGAGAATTTAAAGAGAATACTAGGAAATTCCTTTAGAACTAGAATCCAAAACACAATTGATAAACTCAATTGCATAAATTGTTTTTTAATCTTGCATGGCAAAAAAAAAAAAAAAACCACCAAAAGCAAAATCAAAAGCAATTGTATTAAGGGAAATATGCCAAATACAAAGAACAAATATTGTATGATTCCACTTACGTATATGAAAATTCAGAAATTCTGAGGTAGAGAATAGAAGTTAACAGAGACTGAGGGGAGGGAGGAGAGTTATTTCTTAAAGGACACAGAGCTTCTGTTCCGGAGGATTAAAGTCTGGATGTGGAAAGTGAGGATGGTTGTACAACATTGTAAATGTACTTATAGCATCAATGAATCCTACACTTAAACATGGTTAAAATGGCAAATCTTGTTACACAACAAAAACAAATAAGGTTGACCAGATAAACAAATAGTTAAAAAAAAAAAAGACAGATGACAAACAGGGTGGAGGAACAGAACATTTATACTTCATATCTCAAGTGTGAACCACCCTAACAGAAAAGAAACCAGTGAGAAAGAAAAGACCAATACCCAATTTAAAAACTGACAACAGATATGAATGAAACTATTAAACTATATTAAAGAAAACTACAAATTGCTCTTAATTATATGAAAATATGTTCGATAATCACTCAGACAAATGCAACTTAAAACTATACAGGAATATATTTTTCACCTATCAGATTGCAAAAAAGTTAACAATCATATTTTCACGGAAGCACTACAAGCTATCCTTGTATGTATACCTGGTATAATGTGAATTTTTATATCCATTACTGAAAGCAATATCTACGACACTACAAAAACAGGCACCCTTTCATCATAAACAAACATATAGGTATCTATATGCACATGGGGAAAATACATATGTCCAAAGTCAGTGAAGCATTGTTTGGCATAGCATAAAGTTAAAAAACTCCAAATATCCATCAATACAAAACTGGCAAAATAACTTATGGATCATTCTTCCATGCAATGGAAAACATACTCTAGAAACTCTCTACTCAGATGTACAAAGAGCTCTAAAATATGAGATTAGGAGAATAAAGCATGCTTTTTATATTAAAAGAGAATGGGAAATAAGAATATATATATATATTTGTATAAAGAAACAGTACCCATGGGATGCAAAGGATGAGGGAAGGGGCAATTGGGATTAAAGAGATAAAAAATGGAAACAAGATATTTTACTATGTTTTTAAATTTTTGAGATATGTCAATGTACTCATTAAAATTGTTTTAATAACTTGATAGGGAATTGTAATCAAGGAACTACATTTTAAAATCACCTTGAGACACCACTACTCAACCATCGAGGTTGGCAAAAATTTTAATCAGTACCAAGAGTTGAAGAAAATGTGGAAATAACCCAAAATCCAAACATTGATTAACATTAGAATGGTTTACTATATCGTGGGATCTCTTCACAATGAAACATACTATGAAACAGTGACAGTGAATGAACTATCAATATCCTCACCCACAGAAAAGAATCCCAAAATACAATTTAAGTAAATTATCCAAATAATTAAAGGTCAGTGCGATTCTATCTATATTAAGTTCAAAAACAAGTTAAATGAAACAATGTATTATTTAAGCATAGAAATAATATTCTTTATAGTTTATTGAACTATAAAGAAATCAAGGAAGTTGTTAACAAACAAAAAATCGAAACAGCAGTTATCCCAGGGGCATAGTGATAGTATGAGAGAAAGGTATATATGTACCTTTAAAGTAAGTATTAGTCCTCTTTCTTAACCTGGATGCCAAGTTACAGGAATGTTCATTGTTTATTCTTGATACATGTTTTACATACTCTTTTGCAAATAAATTTCACAAAAAGTTTTTCCAATATAAAAAATTTCAGCACTATTACACATCCTTAAAAAAGAATTAAAGAGGCATTCTTATATTAATGTAAACATTCAACTGAAATTATTTAATAGGTATATCACTTTTATATTCAAAACAAAAGTCCTAATTTAAAAAAAAATGCCCAATCCTCTTCCCTTCCCCACAATACACACACACACACACACACACACACACACACACACACTCCTGCTCCTTCCTGCTCTTTCCCACCTCAGTAAATGGCCCGTATGGCCTTCTAGTTGCTGTGTCCAAACCATGTTGTCATTCTGGATTTCTCACAATTTCCCTCCAGCCCCACATCCCAAGCATCTGCAAATCTTATTAGCACTCTTCAAACTATATCCAAAATCTACTCGGTTCTCACCTACTCCATCAAACTACTGCAGTCCATGCACCATCATCTCTCACATGAATAACTGCATAGGTCTCCTTCTGGGTCCCCCTGTGTCTGTCTTCCATATAGTCCATTCTTAGGATGCTACCAAAGTGGTCATTTAAAAATGTAAATTAGATAAAGTATCCTTTGCTAAAAACCCACCTATGGCTTCCATCTCCCCAAGAAACCATCCAACAGCCCAAGGCCCCACATGTGCCAGCTCTCTCTCACACTCTCGCTGTCTCGTTCTCTCTCTCTCTCTCTCCCTCTCTCTCTCTCTCTCTCTCTCTCTCTATCCCTCATGAAGGCTGCTGCAATTGCAGGGAACTCTGTAATTGCTCAAACTGCCTAGGCTGGCTATGGCCAAGGTCCCTACCCCCTGGAATATCCACATGCTCACTCCCCAATTTCTCTTTCTTTCTCTCTCCCTCTCTCTAAATATATATTTTTACTTTTTTATTTTGGGACAGGATCTTGCTAAGTTGCTGGGGCTGGCTTTGAACTTGCAATCCTCCTGCCTCAGCCTCTGAGCCACTGGGATTAAAGCAGAACATCACCATGACTGGCTGTCCAATTTCTCTCATGTCTAGAGTTCAAATGTCACCTTATTAGAGAGGTCCACTGGGACCATTGTGTATTAAACAGACCAATCCCATCCTGGCCTATTCCTCACCTGACCTTGTTTATCATTCTTCATACTCACCACCACCCAACTGACCATATATTTTACTTATTTTTTGTCTGTCTCCACTAGGTAGAACAAAAGCTCCACGTGAGAAGAGTTTTTATGTTTTGCTTCCTACTATTCCCCCACAATCTAAAAGAAGCCTAAGTAAGGGTTTAATAATATCTGAATGATCTTGTATAGTACTGCTTTTTAAACAATAAGCATTCATTATATAAAAAGGATTTCAATTCATAAAATCATAACTTATGTTATCTCCTTTAATAGGCATAAGAAAGTGAATTCAATATCACTAAATAAAATATAAAGCACGTGTATGCTTTCCTCTGAATATAAACTATAGTTTCCAAAGGGAAGTGAATAAATAGCTAGGAATCCAACTTGCAAGAAATAAAAACTAATTTTAAAGAAATCAAGAAAAGCAAAATATGCCATTTCAGCCTTTTCCCAAGCAAGATCAAAACAAAGCTATCATCTGACCCTTATACCTCCAAAGAAATCAATGCACCCTTTTTTAAACTAAAAGCTAAAGTAGAAAGCATGCTCTAACTCTGTAAAACAAGCACTTATGACTTGCCACACCAACAGGGAAACAGGAAGGGCACACCGTACAGGCTAGAAGAAACCTAAGGTTCATCTAATAATAGCCTTTTTCTTTTGACAAAACAAGAAACCAATGACCTAAAATGACCTGTAGGAAACAAAAATGTTGTGTCAAAATTAACAGTAATGGAAAAACACTAGAAGAAAAAAATCATTTAGTTTGCCTGCTCAGTTGTGATCCTTTACTACAGAAAAATTCAGCTTTTATAGAATTAGAGACAAAATGCGTCTCCATGGAAACAGAATGTGAGACTGAGAAGTATGGTTTTCTATGCAGGCCTTCATATTGAAAGAATACACATAGAATTGGGGTTGGGGAAGGGCTGAAAAGAGCACCGTTTGATAATCAGTAAGGCCTGGATTTGAATTCTGGCTCTAGCAGTTACTTTGATCTTAGACATTCTTAGTCATAGCTGAGTTACAGGCTTGGTTTTTTTTTTTTAATCAGTAAAATGGGGATCATTAAGACCTATCTTATAAGTTGTCAAGAATGTAAGAGTGTACAGGTCATCTAATTCGAAGTGACACATGCCTATTACTGTCTACCTGCAGTCTTTCAGACATTTTATTCATAGCATTAGAAGGCTTGATAAACCCCCCATCTCTGACAGTCCATTAGTTTTACTGCACTAACCTATCACTGGGAATTCTACTAACAACAGGGGATGGTACTGTTAATGTTGCTTCACTAGGAACCTTTCAATTACCTGACCACTGCCATTAGGTGCTACATATTTGAGGCAAAATAAAGGTTCTTGGGTTTTTTTTTTCTTCTTTTAAAGATGGGAAAGTTGAGAAATCTGTTTCTGACTAAAACATGATCAATTATACCATATCAAAACCAGAAAGAATCTTCAGCAAGAATCCTCCTCAGTGCATTAGATTAGATAAGATAACCAATTTCTGCTTAAAGACTTTCAGTTTAAACTAACCTCTTACTCCAACACATTGTGGTTTATTGTATTTCCTAAACCGTCTAATTATCAGAAAAAGATTTTTCCCCTAGGAGATAAAAAAAGTGAAAAACAATATTCAAATGTCACCCCCACACTTACATACTTCTGATAGTAGAAATCTTTATTGTTTCCATTAGTGGGTAAGAAAGGATATTCTATTTAATAATAATTCTATAGTATAAAAGTCAAATTCAGTACAGGAAGAATAGAGAAGGGATGGATTGTATAGAGGAAAATGAGGGGTGGGGAGGGGGCAGAGAAGGAAAGATAATAGAATGAGACAAACATATTTACCCTATGTATATGTATGAATATGCAAATTGTATAATTCTACTTTGTGTACAATCAGAAAAAATGATAGTTGTACTCCAATTTGTGTACAATGAACTAAAATTAAAAAATTAATTAAAAAAGTCAAATTCAAAACATGCATCTCGAAATGTATATTTATATTCTCATAACAAAACACAAGTTAGAAACTCTAGCTTGTAAATATATAAAATATCAAGAAAACATACCTGGGATGATATCATTGATGTGCAAAAGAATTGTACTTTCCACACTTGCAAAACTACAAAGCTGTACTCCGTCAAATTTTCCATCCCAGTTTCCAATAGGGTTATCCTAGAAATTACACAAATAATACACACTTTGAAACTCTCAATAAAATATAAATATGAAAGTCTGCATTTTCCATAAAAGAATTCTCCAAAATAAATCACTTTGGTAAATTTTAACTATTTGACTAAAATAGAATATATACGTTAGAAATATTTGCCATTGTAGTAAGGCTTTATTTGCTTGTTTCTGAAAAAATAAGAACCAAGAACAAGTAAGTTATAGTAAATTCAGAGATAAACAAAGAACCAAAAATGTTTTTACTACTTTACTGAACAATAAATACAAGTCTGTGGAATAACACCCATCTGAGATTTTAAAAGACATTTTTTCATAGAAAAATGTATTAATAATACATTATTTCACCAGAAACCTATCCCTCAAAGCTGATCACACTTTATATTCCCTGAGCACCTAATCAATTTGAACTATCATATGCTTTTCTAAAAAGTCTATTTTAAATTGCTTTTCCGTCATATGAAAGTTTGCAAAATTTTCTCCAAAATAGAGATTTTTTTCTATTTATTACTATATGCCAAAGTAGCAACAACTATTAGGACACTCTTCAAGGTACACTGATAGATTGATCAGACAATTACCCTGAACACCAATGTGTACGGTGTGCTAAAATGTCCCTGGAAATGGAAATGATTAAAGAAAGTTGTACTGACCATAACCTTCCTCTCAAGGAACATACTTAGAAATGTCTGGAACCAACAGCCAACAAACCAACTGGGGGATGGACAGAGGCAAGGAGAAGAGCTGACACGACAAACTGCTAGGCAGCCTGCCCTGGGTAAGCAAGATGATCTGTAGCTATCCATTTAAGGAGGGCAAGGCCTAAATGAATTTGGCCAAGTTTGGGGCCCAGGCCAAATGACCTGAAGCAAGGAGATCCTAACACCAGTGACTAGTGGCCCTCTTCATCCACCTTCCCTCCATTCAGCCCACAATGTCTTCTCTAAAATACTGAATTAAAATTTAAAGACTACTGGTTAAAAGGAGTTCTTTATAGTTAGCTATCTTGAGAAACCCACGTGTTTTACATTGGTTCTAACTTCACAAAGAGTTCAGCAACTATTTATTTAGTACCTAACTAACGAGTATCAAAGAGCATTTCTTAGAATTTCCAAGCACAGATAATAGACACTTACTAGAACATTCACATTCTACCAACCTATTCAGATTATACCTGGAGATAAAAATGATTACTAAAAACATTCCCATTGTGAGTACAAGTCTATTACTCACATCCTCTCCTAACTCATCCTCAGGTTTAGTAATTCTGCATGAATCTCCTTCTTTGTACCTAACAAAATTTTGCCCATATTTCCCATCTATGATAAAAAGGTTCCCAGCTTTTTTATTCTCATTCTCTTCATGCCACAGTATGACTGAACTTTCCACACTGGGATGTATCCATTATTAACAACCATGATTATAAGGTAACATTCAAATGAGTGACACAAACAAATGGACAAATATTACATGATTCCACTTCCACGAAGTACCTGGAACAGGTAAATTCATGGAGACAGAAAGAAGAGCAATTAACGGGTGGTGAGGAGAGTGTAGAGAATTGGTTTAATAGGTATAGAGTTTCAGTTTGGAATGGTGAAAAAGTTCTGGAAATGAATAAGATGATATAATGAGAATACATTTAATGACAATGAACTGTACATTTAAAGACAGCTAAAAAGATAAATTATTTGTACACATTTTTCCACAATAACAAAATTTAATGAGTGATACCCTATGAGAATACTCCAGTTGTCTATTCTTCTAAAGAAGTGTGGCTTATCCTCTACTCAGGTATTTTCTATAAACCATTTTTACATTAACATAAAAATCAGACCAGCCAATAAAATTTGTCAAATAATACAAAAAGAAAACATATATTAAAAAAAAAAAAAAACTTTCCAAAATAACATCACATAATGTATTTGGGTTTGGTGGCGGGGGTAGGGGTTTTATGCTGTTGTTGTTTTATTTAGTTTGGTTTGTCTTTTTATTTTGTCTACTGTTCTGCTATAATAAGGCAAATTCAAAGATTAACAATACTATTCAAGCCGGGCACCATGTCACACAACTGTAATCCCAGTGACTCGGGAGACTGAGACAGGAGGATCACAAGTTCAAAGCCAGCCTCAGCAACTTAGCAAGGCCCTAAGCAACTCAGTGAGACCCTGCTTCTAAATAAAATACAAAATAGGGCTGGGGATGTGGCTCAGTAGCTGAGTGCCCCTGAGTTCAATCCCTGGTTCCAAAAAAAAAAAAAAACAAAGTCAGCTTCAGCAACACTGAGGCACTAAGAAACTCAGTGAGAGCCTGTCTCTAAATAAAATACAAAAAAGCATTGGGGATGTGGCTCAGTGGTTGAGTGCTCCTGAGTTCAATCCCCGATACCAAAAATAAATAAATAAATACTATTCAAGTTTATGCAAATTGGAAAAAGAGTAAATGTAATTCTATGTTCAGATTCCTGCCCCATTTCAATGTTTCTTTATCAAAGATAAATACAAATGTGTCCTTTAGAGTAGACCAACTTAATCCATTTTAAACATTTCAAGCGATCCATTGTACCTAAACTGGTCATACAACTAATACATACATTCACAATGATAATATAATGCAAAATTTTCTTACCATGTCCACACCAACAAAATATCCTAAGCTCTCTTTTCCTGGCAAAACATCACAGAATATAACTGTTCCAGATTCTATAGTTTCTCCAACCTTCAAAGAAACTCTGGAGTTTATTTCCAAAGGGGGAAGTTCAACCTGCATGGTGTCCACTGGGCCTGCATAATCACTTTCCAATCCATTGTCATCATCTTCTATGATTTCTAGCTTGTCCAATGCAACGAACACACCACAGTCTTCATCACACTGAAAAAGCTGTTTCCCTTGATACACCCCATCAGTGAAACCTTGACCACGACCTTCTTCCTAGTATTTAAGAGAGAGATTTTTTTTAAAGATAGATAGATAAATATAGAAAGATTATCTTTAGGAAAAAAGATCTACCCTAGGGTTTTCAGAGAAATTACTTTGGAAAAATTCTTAATGACACAGATAATAAGAAATATAAGATTAGCTGTTGCCATTGGATTTAGGATGTTTAAAACATAAGAAGCTATATCTGATGCTGAAATAAAATTACCTGATAATTTCAAATCATAATTGGATTGTAAAAGAACTAGACTGGATTCTACATTGTAATTCAAACATTAGTTTTGTCATAAAGAGAAATTTTGACCTTAATAGCAACATTAACAGCATTTATTAATCACTTACTGCATGATAGTCACTATGATAAATCCTATATCAATGTATCACAAAGACACTACAAATTATGTACATTGCCATCATTTTAAAGATGAGGAAGTAGATTCAGAGAAGTTACCTAGGTTGGCCAAGTAAGTAACCTGGAAGTCCAGGTAGTAAATGGCTTAACTGGCACCCAAATTCCTGTTCCACTTCTTAAAAAATTAAATCAAGAAGCAAATAGGGCAAAATGCATTCTACTATCATTTAATTAGAACAAATTTAAAATAAATTTTAAAGAAGCAAATAAGGCATTAAATTCTATTCACAAGAATGTCAAAATGACATTGATTTAAGTTCTTGAAAATTAAGTTTGAAAACATTCACAGAGTAATTAGGTTTCTGTCCAGTAAAAATCAGTTCCAAAATAATTCTTACATATATTATCAGGGACAACTATAAACAAGTTTAAATTGCTGTAACTTATTAAAAAAATCTTATATCTAAATTTTTTATCATTATTTAGTAGCACACATTAAGAAGAATTGAGAAACCTATAGATGATGTCACAAGATAATTAGCATGCTTTAAAGTGAATAATTACAATTGGTGGAGTTAATTTTTAATATAAATAATGTTAAAATTCCAAAGATATAGAAAGTCTATAATTATGTTCATATTGTCATAGAGAGCTTCCAAGTTTCCAAACATCATCTACTTTATCTCAATTCATCCTTAAAAACTAATCCTGGGGCGAGGGGTATAGCACTTGTCTTGCGTACATGAGATACCTAAGTTCAATTCCCAGCACCTCAATAAACAAAATAAAATAAACCCATGAATATTTTTAAAAATCACAGAACACTTCTGGGAAAACTTACTTTGTGCTGAAGAAAAAATATATATGTGCATACAAATATACACAGACACACAAACATACACATGCAGCCACTAAAATGGTTCATCCAACTTACCAGCAATTCTACTCCAAAGAATATGCCTGACACTGTCCTCTCTGCTAGCAAGGGTCCTCTGAAGCGCACGACTCCTGGGAACTTCTCTTCCCCAGACCTCAGCTGTACTTTCACAGGGCAGCCCACGTCCACCTGAAGGCCTTTACTCAGCCGGCTTCTGTTTTTAAACAGGCTGAGCCTCTCCTCACAGTTGGTAATTGCCAACAGTAACTCTGTGAATTTTTCATTTATTTCTACAACATCCTTTTCGTCAACAAAAAGAACCGCATGAGGTTGCTCTAGAATTTTTAATCCAATCTGATTTTTCTTGCCTTTTGCAGAAGGAACCCTCGAGTGCCCCACAGAGCGGTCTTGGATATACTGTCCTATGCTCCCCTTTGGTACTTTAAGGAGCTTCTGTGTCTGTTTGTCTGTGACACTGCATTCTTGAAGAAGCAAATAAAAAATCCGCTCTTCCCAGTAGGGTGAAGTAACTTTTTCTTGGCTCCATAAGCCTGAACTCATTTTGATAGTAACTTCAGAACATGAACTCAAAAAAATGAACCACTAGTAAGTTTGTCGTAAAATCGCAAAAGATAGATTCACTGGCAGTTCCAAAGTATGTTTTTAGCAATTTGGTGTCCATGCTGTAAAAAGACAGCAAATCAAAATGCCTAGTGAACAAGCAAAAATAAATAGATTTCATTCTCCATGAATTAAAATTAATTTAAATGAATTTAAACTAATTAAAATCAAAGATTTAAAAATCTCATCTGACTAGTACAGACACACACACACACACACACACACACACACACACACACACAAATGAACAATCTCCAGAACTATCTAAAAGAGCTAAGAGACATATATAACTTGTATCTACATATATAACTTGTAACTGCATATTTAAGGAAATCCAATTTTAAAGTAACTTCAAAAATAACTCAATAATGATTATTTCCAAGGCTCTAAAATTTATAAAATCGGATTCCTGAAGAAATTTTAAAGGTTAGCCTCACATACATATTCTGAAATTTTTAAACTTTAAAAAGTAACATTTTTAATGGATTCTGCCTAACTAAAAAGGATAAGCTACCTTTTGTGCATATTACATATAAATATCAAAATAAAAAGGTTCTCATTTCTGAATACATAGTTTAAATTAAAAGTTATACATTTTAGTATCAACCATCTTTTATCAATAAAACTTCAACCATAATTTTTTTATCTGTATGCTCTATTTTGATAATGGAACATTTTACCTCTGACTCAATTTCATATCCTTAATCTTGTACATTTTGCTCTTAGATAAGCAAATGCTGATCATATTAATCATAGTTATCATTTCTCACAATCTCAAATATCAGACATTATAATTTTATTAGATTAAGAATATCTTAAAAATAAATTCTGTAGCATCAAAATTTGGACTATATAACAAAGAGATAAAATTTGCACTACAATGACATTGAATTGCAGATGTTTCTATCAAATATGAAGTGTTTTTAATGCCACAATTTTAATTATGCCTGCAAAGAATGTACAAAGGATATCTTCTCTGACTTCAAATTTTCATTTAAAATTTTACAAAAATAATCACCTTCACAATTAACAAGACTCATTCTCAAATCTAACTGATGGTTAAAAACTACTTCATTATTTGAATTATTTTGCTGAAAACAACAGTTCCTATGTATGCTCTGTCACATAAAGATTGTGGCTATTTAGTTTCTAAATACAGTACTTATTTCATCCTTCTTTGAGATGGAGGTATCTATTTCCATTATTCTGGCTAACAGTAGCAATTGATAGCACTATTGAATTTCTCCATTTTATCTTGCAATTAAAAAATAAACACTCCTAAAACTAAAGAACCAAATTTAAGTTTAATCATTTCACAGTGAAACAATCTGACAACTCTATACACACAGTAACCTTTTTTTTTAGAGAGCATTCCTAAGTAATAAAGTATTTCATCCCGGGGAAGTTTTTACAAGTCAAAATGAAAATTGTTGGTTACCCAGGACAAGCTCAGTGGCTGGCACCCCAAGATTATTGAAGCACTTGTGCAACACAAAGTGAAGACAGAGCAAAGGCAGCATAAAGTGGTTCTCCTCTTTTTTCTTCTTCTTTTGTAATGTACTTGCTTTAATTCCACTTGAGGGCACTGTCTACTTCAGCAGAAATGGAATCAATTTACATCTGCCACTTATATAAGACACCTGTGGACACCTCACTCTTGGCACTGCATAAACAAAATCCCTTAAAAGGGTTGCCCAAGCAGCTATCCATTCCCTTAATTTGTCTCTATGTCTTCAGAGTACCAAAATGAAGTGTTTGTTTGTTTTCACTAAATTGCTTTTTAAATGTCAGCACTTTTCAACAAGGAAATTATTTTTTTCTTGACCACTGAATTATCATTAGGACTATAAATTATTACATGCAACTCTCAATATGGAAGGTTGTTTGTTACTTTGTTAAAAGGCTCTTCATCACACTTTCTGAGCCCACTTTCTTATTCTCCATAGATGTATGGCTGTCTCATGCAATCAGCCATTTTCTGTGGTTTCCAGTAGTATGCATTCGACTCTTTTTACAGCCTTGTTGCTTTCCAACTTATGGCTTCTAATCAGTTTGAGAAGCCAGATGATGAGATATGTCTGTATGTTAAAAAAAAAAAAAAAGCACCAAAAACAAAAAGAATACGTAAATTTTCTGAAAGAATCTTTAGGAGTAATGTGCACAGGTTGTTTTTTTTTTTTTTTTTTTTTTTTTTGAACCAGGGATTGAACTCAGGGACACTCGGCCACTGAGCCACATCCCCAGCCCTATTTTGTATTTTATTTAGAGACAGGGTCTCACTGAGTTGCTTAGGGCCTCGCTAAATTGCTGAGGCTGGCTTTGAACTCACGATCCTCCTGACTCAGCCTCCCAAGTCGCTTGGATTACAGGCGTGTGCCACTGCGCCCGGCTGTGCACAGGTTTTATCGTAAAGATATACTTTGATTGCTCCCAGAAGTCAAAAAGCAACCTCCAAAACAGTGAGCTGTTTTGGCTCTTTTTAAAATGTATTTAAATGGTGGGGGTATAAAAATTCTTAAAGGATAAATCAATTCTATTTTCAAAACACTTTTTTAATATCTAAAAATGGTTATCTTCAAATACTAAAATCAGAAACGTCCTCTAATTTTATCATTTACATGTCAATAACTCTTACACTTTTGACTCTCCAGCTTAAAAAAATTCATGTCACAATTTAAAATAAAAACAATTAGTGCCAAAAAAATTATCAAAGCAAAATAAATGATTATATGTAATGCATGACCCTATATTTTAAATGAATTTGATTATAAAATTGATTTTTGCAAATCATTTAAGAGATACAGTCCACAATAAAAACTGAAATGACTATTAAAAAGTAGTTCTCAAGTACCATTTTTTAAGGAACTACACATGAAGTGGTAACTTTTTTGCTAACTTGCAACAGCATCAGTGGGCATGAACTTAGACTCAATAATAGCGTGGTAGACAACTAGAATAGTCAAAGAAAAAGTTATAAAATATTCAAAACACATTATCCAAAAATAAAAAGCATGTGGCCTTTCCTCTTTTAGAAAGAATACATTAAGAAAAGCTCTGAAACTATAGTATTAAAAATTAACTATTTTCATTGCAAATGATAGAGAAAGTTGAATGGGAAAGTTTATGCCTCTAGTCTAAAGATATATATATGATGATAACTTGATGATCATTAATATTCTCAAAATATCAGTATTACAATAGAAATATGCCAATACATATTTCCCCCTACTGAAGTAATGAATATAATGCCAACATTCTTTCACCGGGATATGTGCAATAGTTAAAGTTTAAGAACCCCAAGCAATAAACCCTAACTCAAGACAATATGAAAGGAAAGATTTAAATTACACTATAAATGAGTTATTTGGCTTGTGGGTTTAGTATTTTGATGCACACAGTACTGTGTTAGACACTGAGAAATACAGAAGATTGGAGATTAGGATGACTGCCTTCAACAAGTCATCCATTTTATTCAGCTTTTGCTTTTAAGCAAGGGTCATAGGAACAGTAAGGCAACACAGGGGGAAAAGCACAGTCAAATCCAAAATCGGGGGTGGGATGGGGAAGTGGAGGGGTCAGTGTGCAATGGCAAATTTTCATTTTTTTTGCTCTCATTTAATACTTTGCAGGTAGAATCACTGTGAGGGTGAATAAATAAAAATGACTCATCTAAATACTATCATATTTCAGGCTGAATAACTGAGTGATCAGACCATGAATATTTTGTTAATTACTTTAAGTACTGAATAAAGATTATCAAAGAGTTGGAATACAGTAGTATATTTAAGCCCCAAACCATGCTGAACAGAAGGGCTTTCTTTCTAGGACACTGAAGATGAGGTAACAATTCAGTATCACATAGATTTGAAAACATATCTGGTTATCTGAGCTTGTTGATATCTGGATTCATAGTAAAGGGCATTTAACTATATTAAATAAAATCAGTAAACCAAGTTGAGGGTTGAAAAGCACAAATATTGGTCAGTTTCCTTTAAATGAAATGAAAAGGAGATGATCAAGAAATAAGTCTTACACAAAAATATTAAAGAATTATCAAATTCTAAGAGACAACACAAAGTACAAATGATGATTATCTAAATAAAATTGACAGTGGTTAACCTATCTAGAAGATACAGTGTCATTTGGATGCTCAGGTTACCAGGTTATACCATTCATAAGAACCTTACAGAGAGGTGTAATTCAAGAACTCTAGCATCTCCTGTGATACCCTGTTTGTTCTAAAAACTAGAAAAGCTATCTAAATCAAAATACAAATTAGAATATCAAATACTGCCCTTAATTATAAATGGCAAAGAGATAGGAGGATCAGTATTAACACCCAAGAGGACATGTAAGCCTTTTTCAAATGCTCCTAGATAGCTACAATGATCACCATTTTAAGAAAGAACATCACTCACTAAAGGAACAAGTTGTTATATTCCTAAACAGAGAATTTATATTCCTAAATAGAGAGATTCTAAGAACAGTAAAAAGACTTGGTTGGTTTTAATTTTCCTCATAGATTAACTCGTGACACAAGCACACAGTCCCTAAAACAAGTGGGACTTACAAGGTTACAAAAAAAGTCTGACTCTTGCATCTGAATATTCAAGTCAGAAGGACAAGGAACACTGCTGTCTCACTACAGTTACACCTAGCCACTGTACTCCCAAACTGTGAATTCCCCAATTCCTTCATCTTTGTCCCTCCAGGGCCCAGACAAAGCAATAACAGTTCAGGCCAAAATGCCATTTCCTCATCCTAACTGTTTAAATTATTCAAAGCTTCTTCGGGTTAAAAAAAGAAAAGCACTCAAGAGTTGGAGTATTCAGTGACTTTTTTGTCTAGAGCATCACTAAGTCTCTAGATAAGGCAAATCAAGATCAACTTTTACACCACTTCATTGTTACAAATAAAGTAGAAACAAATAAGGTAATTTTCACAATTACAAAACCAAGGTGTTTTGAGGTTCATTTGAAACCAGCTTCCAAGAATCTCACACCACATATGAGGCTTATAAATTCTGCATCAACGATATTAAAATCCCCTAACAAATTTAAGATCATAGTGTAAAAATCAGGAACAAATAGTGAATAGTATAAATATTCCCTTCTCCTTCCTTAAATCAAAAAAGAACCACAGCATAGGCATGCCAGACCACAGGAATCATTGCTGCTTAATGTCTGCTCTTTTATATAACAAGTGCCCTGGCCTTATCAGCTCTTCACAAAAGTCACCACCCATAAAAGAGCCTTCTTTGCAAGAATGTCTTATACTTTTGCAGCAGAACATTAAGAAAATGTTCTGGGCAATATCAACATTCAGAGTATATGAATTTAAAAAAGAATTTCAGCAAAGCACTTTTTCTTTGTACTGTTCTAGTTTAAATCCACCCACTACCCAGTGGGGACCGGCAGGCTAAATTCTTAGAGCCATTCAACCTACTCAGGGCATGAGGGGGTGCACAGAAAATCGACAATTGAATGCACACCCTCTTGAGGCCTGGGTTTTTTTCACTGGGAACCAGTGATTGCAAAATGAACAATTTTATTAAGATCCCTAATTATCCCCAATTCAAAAGGAAGGTATGAAGACTCCTTAGCTAAGGACACAACTTTTCAGGGAAAATTGGGAAGAGGGAGGTGGAAGGGACAGTGGGGGCTGGGAGGCTGCAAGGCTACAGGCTTGGTGGCTGAAAGATGACAACCACCCTAAAACATGCAAATGCCAAGGGGTGGAATAGAAAAGATACCAAGTACATGAATAACCTGGCAGCTGACCCAGCTGAGCACCAAACTCAAGAACACCATCTTCCTTCAAGACTTCACAATTTCCCCCGAGATCCTTAATAAGACAATAAAAAGAAAACCAGGAAGAAATACCTGTCTCAACAGGGCACAAGCTTTCAACTAAAGAACTCCGAGTTGTGTAAAACCATCCTCAACCTGGAAAGGCGAAAACTGAAAGAAAACGCAGAACACGCCATTAACAAAGCCAGAACCCCCTCCGCTTTTTCCAGACTGAAACCACAAACACCCGCAAACCACAGATCTATGCGCCCCATGGCACGGACAAGAGATATTAAAGCCCGGGGCTTTCAGTGCCAACTAGGGCCTTAGGGAGCCAGCCAGAGGCCCGTGCCTCAGTTTCCTCATCTGTAAATGCAGAGGAGTGCAAAGAGGAAGACTGAGTCCTGCGCTGCTCCCACTCCAAGCCCTTTCTCCTCCCCGGGTCCCGGGGGCGGCGACCGCGCTCCTACGACTCGGGAGCCCTCCAGGTAGGCTGGGGGTGGGTGGCGGGGAGCCCGGGCTGACGTCAGCGGGCTCAGCACCCCGCGGGCCTGGCTGTCTCGGGCTGGCCCGGGGAACTAACGGGCCGGTTCCAAGGCCCGCAGGTCGCCGCCGCGGCTCGAGGCGCCCCGAGGCCGGGGAGGAACGCCAAGGGGATCCGGCCGCCAGCAGTTCAGCCCCCAGCTCACTCACCACTTTGGACAGCGGGGCGTCGCCGCCTGGCCAGCCTCCCAAGCAGGGGTCCCGAGCCTGCCCGGGCACCCCACACCCACCGCCCCAGTATTTACCTCCGACGCGCGGCCCCCGCACAGCCGAACCTGCTACCTGGGCCCGCCCCCACATGCCCCGCCTCCGAACCGCCGGGGTGGGGGGAAGGAGCGGGGGCGGAGGGAGCAACCACCTCGCTGACCAATCGCAACCCGAGCTGCGTTACTGCGTGCATCCTGATTGGGCCTCCCTGTGACAGACCTTCCTCCAATGGCTGCCGGCGCGGCGCCGACTGAAGGGACTTTCCGCTCTGTCAAGCTCGGTGGAACCAAAGGGAAAGCGAAGAGAAGGGGCGGAGAAGAACGCGATGGGGGGCAGGGAGCCCTGACTGATTGGACAAAAGGTTGTGGGTGCCGCCTCACCATTGGCTGAGGACATTCTCCCAGCTCCGCCTCCCATACTCAGGTCTGGGCTCTTGCCATAGCTGTCAAAACTGGGATGGGAAACAGTCCAGATGAGAGCTGGGAATAGTGTCCCAGGATTTCAGGAAAGAGCAAAGCTTTAGAGTCGCACCTAAGAGTGAATCTTTTGCTTTCTCAATTAGTCGCCGCGTGACATGGGGAATTCACAACCACGCTGAGTCTCAATTTCCTCATCTGTAAAATAAAGAGAATAATATCACCTGTCTTACAGGACTATTGTGAAATGCCATATTAAAGTTTCTGGCACGTAGTAGGAACTCAGTAAAGGTTAAAACTCTTCCTATCCCTCAGAGGCATCCTAGGACCCCTACTGTTTCTGAACTTCAGTTGCTGCTTATCCCAGTTTGCAGAGAGGTTTCTAAGGATGGTAAAGAAGGGATTTCCACAAGCCTCCTCACTCAGCCCTACACCCCTGGCCACCAGCCAGACTTGGGGTGTAGTTAAGGATCTTTCAATTAGAAGAGAGGCTTCTGATTCCCAAAAGTGCTCGAAATATTTAAGGAAATGCTTTTTATAATCAGTCCAAGAGACTTGAAGTCTGCCTGGCTGCACTGGATACTCCTGTTAATTAATTCCTTCTCCTTTGACATTTTAAGTACTAATTATGGTGGAAGGTGATTAAAACTGAGAAAGGGGGAGGGGTGTGTGTGTGTTTAATCATGACATGAATTTCCCAGTGGAAAGTGAGGTGTTTCTGAGGATCTGGGGGATTTAAACCAATGAGTACGTAAAAGTAGTCCCATGAGTGATTATTAAGAGTGCACCTAAGGGCTGGGGTTGTGGCTCAGTGGTAAAGTGCTTGCCTGGCACATGTGAGGCACTGGGTTTGATCCTCAGCACCACATAAAAATAACTAAATAAAATAAAGGTATCGTGCCCATCAACAACTAAAAGTCTTAAAAAAAACCAAAAGAGTGGACCTAAACAGACTACCCCTCTCCCTTCCATAATCACTTAGAATGAAATGAATGTTTTTAAAAACCTAAACCTCAGTCCACTCCTCTCTTTCCTTAGTCCATCCTTATCCTATTTCCAGAGTTTCGTGAGCACACTCCATAAAGAAGCAATATGATGGGCATCTACAGCCTAGCTTGCAGTGTGGCCTTAGGCAGCACCATTCCCCTCTAGATCTACATTCTCCGGTAAAGCTGGTAGACTCATAAGTCAGTCTGGCTGTCTAGGAGAAAATTTCATTCTGAAGACTGTTTTTGCTTGACCCACACAATAAGGAGAAGGGAGGAGAAGAGAAAGCAGAGTGAGAGAGAGGTTTAGAATCCTTTAGACAAAGCAAGCACTCTCTTTCTCTAGTTTGCCATATCCCTCACCATTCCCTATTTTATGTCCCTGGACCACTTCTCTCATTTGCATTATCTATTGACCCCTGAAAGCATTTGGGTTTGCCACCCCTGGACTAGAGCATCTTCATGTACTTTCTGATGATGGCATCTGGTGCTGCTAAGCTCTCTGCTTCAGTAGGCCTTTCTTCTCCACCAGCAGTGGTCAGATACCTTGCTCAGCCCTCCTGTCACATGTTCACTGAAGCATTATCAGGGCCTGACTTCATCTAAGAGATGTCATCCAAGCCAAGCCTGACAAATAGGCTTATGTCAATCACCACTTCCTATCAATGGGTAATGACTGCCTAGACCTGTATGTTGGTGGTGGTCCTGAAGCTGTATATTCAGACTCACAGGGGCTGCCATGGAGTGATACGACAGAATAGTCATAGTGCTATTTATTTGAAGTTCTTCATCAACCATTCTCTGATTTTACAGAAGAAAGATTAAGATCCAGAGAGGGAAAATAACTTCTAGTCACCCAGGAGATGGGCTAAGACTCAGATTCTCCTTATTCCGATCCAGGGTTTTTTCATCTCTGTTTAAATGGATTATCCAACAGAAATGTTCATCCTCTCTGCATTCCAAATACTCCCTTCATATGGGGCCCAGCCAAAGACTAGCCTCTTCCAGGGGGTCTTTTTAGATGACTCCAGCCCCCACTGATCACCTCTGTCTCTCCACCCCTCCCCTTAGCCTGTTCTACCCAGCCTGACTCCTGGGTTCATGCAAGTGGTGGTTGAGTTACTGATCAGGAGCCCGTAAACATGGCAGTGCTGTCCCTAACAAGATGGACTTTAAACAACTGATTATGCAATCGCCTAACTTAATTACAGTTCTCGTGAGCTCAGGGGAGAACTGATTTGAACATGTAGGAAGGGTGGTGGGGCACTCAGGGAAGGCGTGTTTGAGGAAACCACCTTTAAGTTGAGATAGGAACGATGGTCAGCAGTTGAAAGTGAGGGCAAGTACTCCACACAAAGGGAACTGACAAGTGCATAATGTGTTGGAGGAACTGAAAAAGGCTGAGCACAGACAGTGCGGGGGAGGGGCTTCAGAGAAGCTGGTGGATTCCAGGAGCCTGGTAGGAGCCTATGATGCAGAGTGACAGTCAGTAGCACAGGCTGTGGTTATTGATCAGGTCCTGCCCCAGGCTTCCTAGTGGCTGCCACAGACTCCTTCTCCTTCCGGCCTCATCAGGTTCCATGTTTATTTTATATTTTATCCATGACTCCACATCTCCACTCACCATGGCCAAGAGTGAACAGGTGATATTGCCCACGCCCACTGCAATTCTCGTGCTGTCCCCATCTCAGTCAATGGCAACTTCCAATTCTTCGTCCAGCCTCCCATGGTTCATTTCCCATCACCCCTGTGGACATGGGCATTCTGAATGAGCTCTGAGTCAAGGGACTACTTGGACCAGGCATTCCCACAAGCAAGGATAGGGTACAGTGTTTTCCCCATAGTAGCCCAGCATCCCGTCTTGATCAATGGATGAGGAGTTGAGAGTCCTCCGTCTCAGAGATGTGCTTATCTCTGAAGAAGCGGAAACTCTGGTACAACTAAGCATTCTGTCTGGGGGCTTTTATTCTGGTCACCTAAGAACTTTATGATGAGATAAAAGGGATTACTTTAATCATGTTTAAAGTAATCCAGTTGAACTATAAACCCATCCTCTCTTGTTCTGAGCTGTTTTTTTATTATCAGTGTCATATGATTTCAGTGTCTGATTTTAAAACACACAGGAAAAAGGCTTAATGCTCACCATTGAGAACTTTGTGCTATGTCTGTAATCTCATATTAGGCAGTTGGTGCAATAGGAATGGCCCCAGGTCCACCAGAATCTTCCTCCACAGGAAGGAGGCATTAACAGTGTCGAGGGAAAGGGGCTTCATTCTTACAACGTGCCCCAACTTCAACTTTTTGTTCCCTTTAAGGAGAGTGGATTCTTCCTCTAGTTAACACATATTTATTGAGTACCTACTAAGTGTTGGGCACCTTCATAGACTCTGAAGGCACTACAGTGAGTATTGCCCCTGTTCTTAAGGAGCTGGCATTCCAGAATTGTTGTCAATCAGCTTTCTTTAACTGCAACAAAATACCTGAGAAAATCAAATCATACGGAGGAAGGGTTTATTTTGGTTCATGATTTCAGACACTTCAGTGGCTGGTCACTTGTCCCTGTTGATTTGGGCCTGTGATGGCTCAGTCCATCATGGCAGCAGAAAAGTTCTGTTCACCTCATGGCAGCCAGAGAGAGAGAGAGGTGGGGAGGGGGAGAGAAAGAGCTGGGATCCCAGTATCTCCTTCAAGGCCACACCCCCAATGACCTAACTTCCTTCCACTAAGCCCCGCCTCCTAAAGGACCCACCCCCTCCCAATGGAACCAGCTGACCTCCAAGCCTCTAACACGAAACTTTGGAAGACATTCAAGATCCAAACTATAGAAGAAAGGAAGAAACAACTATACACAGGGTGGTGCACATGAAGAAGACACTACTACATGGGCTGGGGGAGAAAAGAGAGGCTGAGGATAGAGAGATTGTTCAGGGGAGGACTCCCTCAGTGAGGTGGTGTTTGAACAAAGCCCTGGAGGAAATGAAGCAAGTCACAGCACTGCCTAGGGGAGGAAATTGTCCCTCAGAGGGCTCAGGCACCTACAAAAGTATGGAAGCAGAGAGAGGGAAACCATTCAAGAGACTGCTGCAAGAATCCAGGCAAGGGGATCCTCAAGGGGTCTTTGTTTCCTGGGAGTGAAAGCAAAGCAGGTAAGAAGCAGGGGTGGAAAGGAACGTTGAATTGAAGATGTCCAGAAAGAAGGTGTTCCAAATGTAAAATGATGCAGTGCTCAGGAGAGGATTTTCAGGGAGAGTGATTTGGGAAAGTCAATGCTTAGAGGATTGGATTGTTGGATTGTTCTGGAAGAGTTGATAGTTTGGCATTAAATTTAGAGTAAAGAAAAAAAGTGGAGGGAGTCTCTTGGGGAAGCCAAAGTTGAAGATCTTGTATTTCTAGTCTGCACAGCTCTTCAAACATAGCTGTCCAAGGGGAAATTGCTCAGGTCAGTCCCAAAGTCCCAGATGACCTTACTGTTTACTTGCAATGCTCTCCATGGTCCAAAGCTGTATGTCCCTTATTCGTGGGCACTGCCATGGTATTTCCCTGATTTCTGTGGGCTTCACCCACTGTGCTGGACCAATCTTCTGAGTGAGAGAGAGGCTGGAAGATTATTGGTACAATGATGGAGCAAAGCTCTAGTCTCAATTCATTTCAGTGGCGTGTATTCATTTCAGCATCCTGTTTGGCACTATCAAGAGGACTGGGAGACTAGCAGAAACACTCAGATTGACACTTTTTTTATTCCAGGATGATGGTAAATATAATTAAAATCTGAGGCTCTTTTGAAAATTCTCCTCACAAATACCTTGTTTTTCTTCTCACAGGAAATATGTATTCTTAGTCATAAATCTGAGACCTGTCTCTCCTGGATAAGCCACCAGTCCTGAGCACTTGCTATTCAGGTAGCTTCCCTGTCAGAGAACCTTAAGCTTAAGAATTCTAGTTCCCTGGTTACCTCCACAGGCCCAGGATGCCTTTCATGATACCTGTTAGACTTTTCAAATTTAATATGCCAAGATTTCAATACTGCCCTTACCGGGGCCCTTTTAACTTCTTCTTTCTCCATAATCTTTCCCTGGGTTATGTCATCCAGGCCCAGAGACCCCATGACGATGCTGAGGATACCCACACAGTTCTCTCTAAGTCATCTCCATAGGCTCCAGACTCATGTCATAGCCTGACGTCTCCACTTGACTTCTACACTTAGCATCTCAAACTTAACAATCCAGGACAGAAATTCTTCCCCCTTCTATATCTATTTTCTATGCATTGTTCCCAGCCCTTAGTATTCAAGTCAGAGATCTAGGAGTTATCCTGGATCCTTGCCTTCCCTCAGCCCTCTTGTCCAGTCTCCCTGGAAGCCCTTGAGAATCTGCTTCCAGAATGCCTGGAATCCCTTCTCTTCTCTCCACCTCCACTGCCAACACCCAGGCTGGCCCTCTGCCTCTCACCTGCATCAATGCAGAGGCAGTCTCCCCACTTTCTCTTCCTATGCCTTCAGTCCCATCTCCACCCAGGAGCAAATGAGATCTTTATTACATATTAATTGGGTTTTATTGCTCAGAACCCTTCAGGGCTTGCTGTTATTCTAAGGTCAAGACCCCATTCTTAACCATGGTCATCTAGGCACCTCATGACCTGACCCTACCTATGCCTGCAAACCCATTTGGTGACACCCTCAGCTTGCCACAAACATACTGTATTAGTTTCCTCCGGCTGCTGTAACAAATGACCACAAACTTGGTGGTTTAAAGTGATACAACTCTTATAATCCTGGAGGCCAGAAGTCCAAAGTGGCCTGGACCCAAGGCAGCCAGGTCTACCAACTTCCTCCAAAGTTCCAAGGGAGAATCTGTGTCACTGCCTTTTCCAGCTTCTGGAGCTGCATTCCTGGGCTCCCTGCCCCTTCTTCCACCTTCAAAACCAGCAGGATGACATCTTGCTTCGGTGGTCACAGGCCTTCTTCTCCCATGTCAAACGCCCCTTTGCTTCTCTCCTATGAGGATGCTTGTGATGGCATTTCGGTCCTACCACATAAGCCAGGCTGATCTCCCATCATCATCACATCTGCAGAGTCCTTCCCACCATGTACAGCAGCACTCACAGGTCGCAGGAATTAGAGCCTGGATGTCTTTGGGGCCATTATCAGCCTGACACACACACCAAGCTCTTTCCCTTGACAGACTCTTTGTATACAGTTCTTCCCCTGCCACTGAAATGCTTCTCTCCCCGTCATTGATGGCATAGCCAACCCCTTCTCATTCTTGGGGACACAGCATACCTGGCACGTCCTCTGAGGACCTTCCTTAGACCAACCCCTCAATGGTCTGAAGAAGATTCCCTTTATCTTGCACCTTCATTTATTTCTGTCTTAGCCAGCTTTCCTTTGCTGTGACCAAATACCTATGACAAAAGGAGGAAAGGTCACTTGTTCCTGTTTCTTTGGACCTTGGTGGCACTAGGTACATCAAGGAAGGGAGCACATGTCAGAGGAGGCTGAAGGTTAGGAATTCAGAGAAAGGAAGGGGCCTGGCTCCCAGTATCCCCTTCAAAGGTGCATTCCCAGTGACCTAACTGCCTTCCACGAGACCTTCCGTCCTAAATTGCCGCCCTCTTCTATTAGCACCATAGACCCCACTAGACTGGCAACCAAGCCTTTAACACCCAGGCCTTCAGGAGACATTTCACGTCCCAAACTACAATTTCCTTCCTAATACTTATTGCAGTGCACCTTATTTTTATAAATTTTTCAATATGTCTAATTTCTTCCTGCCTTTCCCTCCATCCTCACTCGGGTGCCTTGAGCACAGGGAGCATGTCCCTTTTGTCTATCTAGTGATTGTCTCGGCACAACTGGTAAATAAGACCTCCCTGAATGGACTCAGGAAAGATGACAATCTAATATGGCGCTGCACAAACAGGCTGCCATCCTCACCCCTCCCTCCGAGAGGACAGATCCATCTCCACCTCCCTCCTGATCCTCCACTCCAGAAAGGACAGACCGGGCAAAACAACACAGCATTTCTTCATTACTGAGTGAAGAGCCCACGGGCTCACCCAGGCACAGAGCCCAGGGGGAAGGCGCACATTTAGACAGGCTTGAGACCTTTCAGGGAGTCAGAACTCCTCTGTGGCCAGAGGCCACCTGAGCCCATGCTCATTAAATGTAGCTAAGAATTCTTTCAGCAGGAGAATTCATTCTTTCGGCAGGAGAGGCCACCAGCAGACAGCAGCCTGCAAATCTCCATCTTTGTCCTGGTAAAGACTCCTGCAGCCACTTGAAGAGAATGGAGGAAGGCCCGGGGGACTTTTCACATTTGCCCCAGCCTCTCAGGCGGGGCACTTTGAGACTTAGGCACAGCTTAGACCTTCACACTGAGTTCGAGTGTCTAAGCTGAAGCCAAATGTGCTTTGATTGCCAGGCTTCTAAGAATTGCTTCTGCCTTAAGCAGTGAATTATCTTGTTGAAAACATCACTTTCCCCCATTCGAGAAGAACATTGCGCTTTAAAATTTGACATGTTTTAAGAATATTTAAAAATGTTTGGTCCCAATGAAGAGGCATTGGTAACTCAGTGATTTTCTCCTCTGTGATTATTTACAGCAGAAAGTTCGTGGTCATGTTTTCTACGGAAGTATCAATTTGGGAGAATAAAACAAAGTAGTTTACAAATATTAACCAGTTTTCACACATAATAATGTTTACAGAATAATGTATGTGCAGCACCTGATGGTTCACAAAGGCTTCAACCTGCGTCATTTTGAAAATTCCAGAAAGAACAACCAAGCACAGTGGCACACACCTATAATCTCAGCTACTAGGAAGGCTGAGACAGGAGGATCACATGTTTGAGGCCAGCCTCAGCATCTCAGTGGGAACCTGTCTCAAAATTTGAAAATAAAAAAATACATTTAAAGGCAGGGGGTGTGGCTCAATGCCATAGTGCCTCTGGGTGGGTTCACTTCCCAGTACAAAAAAAAAAAATTAGAAAGAAGGATCTGGGTTGGCCCCCTGTAAACTTCAAATCCATAACTATATATCCTAAAGCATTTCGCACAAATAAAATGGAACCATCTCTTATGGACATATTTCAAAAGTCTGTTGTCAAGAGTTCAGTTCACAGGCATCAACCAGAAGCCTACTGGGGCCGTTTGAAATTCTGGCCCAGATTAATTTTTAAAAGCTGCATTTGGATGGGGAGCTATTTCCAAAAGCTTAACTGAAGTATAATTGATTTCACTGGAAATAAAAGTCCATGTGTATCAGAGCTGGAGGACAGTCCTATTTTTTTGCAAATCTAGAACATCTTAGGGAACAAAAGGCTGTCACATGCCTTCCTCTAGCACTTAGGCACCAGACAGGCAAGCAGGGCAAGGTATGGCCCATCCCATCCTGGAGCTGGAGAGCTCTCTGGGTCTCAGCAGGATCCCACTGACCCCTGGTGGATTAGCTGGACCCAAGCCCAGACTGTGAGGGAAGGGCTGCCCCTCTCGTCCATCCCATGGATTGAGTCTCAGGAAGAACCGATGGCAGAAGTAGGCTTGGAGACGTCCATTCCGAAGGGCCCTGAGGTGCCTTCCTCCAGCAGAATGGTGCTGTCTGAAAACAACTTCGTCCCTGGGCAGGGCAGGGCTCAGTCCGAATGGGCTGCTGCCAGATGCAATCCAGCTTCCAGGGTCCAAAGTCACAGCTTCCTCACAAACAATCTGAAAGGAATGTCAGCCTGGAAACATCAAAGCAAGAGTCTGGTGTCCCTGTGGCTGAGCTCCTCAATTTCCTCTGGGGAGAAAGTGTTGCCTCGGAGCCTGAGAGGGATAAAGGGAAGAGAGGTTTCATGGAGGACAAAATCAGAGCAGGGCTTTCAAAGGGAAGCTGCCACTCTGGCCACCCATGCCTGGGAGGGGCTGACCCGGAGCCCAGCTGCAGTGCTTGCTAGTGGGAGGGAATCTGGTGCTGTTTTTACCCTCTGTCACCCAGGGCAGCTCATGAATCATTCTGCACCATGAACAAGGCTCCGTGATGCTGCAGAAAGAGTCCAGGGCACTGAGCCTGCCCAGGCCAGCCGTTCTTTTTAAGGCAACAACCGAATCTGTCAAGAATGCCTTGATCAGACCCTGATGCTTCCCAAGCTCCACGATCAGGCAGCAAGGAACATCTGAGCCCTTAAAGTACCAGCCTGACGCTGGCTGGCTTGCTCCCTGGACCCAGAATGTGACATTTCTGAGGATTGTTGCAACAGTTTTAAAAACACACCCTCAAGCCCAACAGTTTTAAAAACAC
>JAJEJO010000729.1:689413-702715 GCA_020662805.1 Glaucomys volans | reverse complement strand
CAACAGTTTTAAAAACACACCCTCAAGCCCAACAGTTTTAAAAACACACCCTCAAGCCCAGGACCCGATGACCTTGCAGGCTATGGGGCCACAATGATATGGAAAGCAAAATGACTCCAGCCCAGAATAAGCTTTCACAAGCAGATTTGGGTTTAATTTCATCATTTGATATCCACTTTTGCTGCCGCCTTGATGTGCTTTTGGCAGAAGGGACAGAGTCTATATTAAAACAGGAGTCAGAGCTTCCAGGGACAGGCAGGTAAAATACAGGACCCAAAAGAGCTTCTTGCTCTTAAAGAGCAGGCATGGGGGTCTGCAGCCAGCACACTGCGACTGCCCACCTTTCCCTCCTCCAGTCAAGGGCATTGCAAATGGGACCCCAGGCTTGCTGACTCTTTCAAGAAAACCCTGAAATACAGATTTTTCATAGCAGATCTCTTACTTTTCAAAATATCACTATCTATCCCAGTGCCTGAAACGCAGGCAGTAACATTCGCTCATAATGGGCGAGAGCAGGGTAACGCTTTCTACTTATTGTCTCCGTGAGAAACAGATCCCTGGAAACAAGGAGAATAAATCTCTGAAGTCGTGACTTAATGTTTTTTCCAAATGCATGAAGGACTGTGGTTTTAAATTACAGAGCTATGGATATACTGAGCCACAGCCTCCACCCTGTGTAACCTCCAGGATCCAGAACTGTAGAGGGTGGCATATGACATCTTTGACCTGCAAAGGCAGATGTAAGGCTCACAAGGGCAGGGATGGACCTGTTTTCTCTTATTTTCATTCTTCAACTACACTCTCATTCCCACCCTGTTACTGAGCTTTTTGAGTACATACTCCTGATTTTAAAATGAAAGAATCAACCTCCACTTAGAGACAAAAAGACTTCCTTTCCAGTCAGAAATCCAGTTCCATCACACACAGAATGACACTGAGCATCAAAGTCAGAAGGAATTTTGGACATTCTGCTGTTCCTCTCTCTCCTTAACCCATTTTACAGAGAGGAAAACTGAGGCTCAGAGAAACCGGTTTGCCCAGGGTCCTTACCAGACTTCCAGGATGGTGTCATTCCTTTTGAGGGCCTGTAGGAGGGCTTCTGCACCCAGGTAGGTGATGCCATTGTTGGACAGCCTGGAGAAGAAGATGGGATGGTGAGCTTCAAAGATGCTTGGTTCTCCTCTTGAGCCTGTCCAGTTATAGGAGACTCTGAGAGTTAGCCAGCCTACCTGAGCCCACCTCTCCCCTCGGGACATCCATCTCCTATCTGGGATTCCCAGTCCCCCCCTTAGGAAGGTGCTATAGCATAATGTCTAAGTTCCTACATTTTAGTCCCAGGAACCCAGGGAATTCCTGGACTCAAATCCAGCCTGCACCATCTCCTTTTTATTTTGTGGCTCTTGAGATTGAACCCAGGGGTGCTCTATCACTGAGCTACACCTCCAGCCCCTTTATTTTGGGGGTGAGTATTGGGGATTGAACTCAGGGGCACTCCACCACTGAGCCACATCCCCAGCCCTATTTTGTATTTTATTTAGAGACAGGGTCTCACTGAGTTGCTTAGCAACTCGCTTTTGCTTAGGCTGGCTTTGAAGTTGTGATCCTCCTGCTTCAGCCTCCTGAACCACTGGGATTACAGGCTTGCGCCACTGTGTCCAGCACTTCCAGCCCTTTTTATTTTTAATTTTGAGACAGGGTCTTGCTAAGTTGCTTAGAACCTCACTACATTACTTCAAGTTGACCTTGAACTTGGTATCCTCCTGCCTCAGCCTACAGAGTTGCTGGATTTACAGGCAGGTGCCACCACACCTAGCATCATCTCCTTTTTGGTCTCGAGCAAATTTGTCCCAACTTTCTCATCTATAAAATTGCCCTCAGGGGTACCCACCACATAGAACTTAACGAAGAATGGCATATCTAAAGCATGTGGCACAGTGCCTAACTGATAGAAAATAATCAATAACTAACATTTTCATTTGGGGAGGATTTGGGACACCCAGGACCACAGGTTAAAGATAATAGGAAGCTGGGGATGGTCTATGACCCAGGAAAGCAGGGGAAGAGCTCCATTTTTCCCACACTGCTCTTATGTTTAAAGCTTGGCCTTCTAGTAATATCCACTCCCTGTCTTCCCTCCTCTCCACAGCCAACCCTAAGGCAATGCTAAGCTTTTACTACAAGCCAGTTCATTATTATATCAATGAGTGTTCCCAGCCCCATGAGGACGGTCCAATTGCTATCCTCATTCACACTGGAGGCAACCCAGGCACCCATCCAAGGAGAAACAGCTGGCAGTGGGGGAGTTGGGGTACGAACCCAGGCTGGTTGGCTGTAGAGCCTGGACTCTAACCAATGCTTGGCAGAGAATACACAAGAAAAAAGAAAGATGTGGGCATCTTTCTCTCTTTCTCTCTCCTTAAGGATACATCAGCAACTCAGTTTTTATAGGGAAACAGTAGAGGATGATAAAGTTCACAATACTCAATAATAAGGCTGGTGACAAGGTAGCATGGGACAAGCACCCCCTGCACCTTGCCTGGCATCTATTGGGGGTGAAGTGGGGGTGAAGTGGGATAAGTCTGGGACAGTGAGGGAGGGTGCATTTGCCACATCCACACCTGGTTGACAGTGGATCAGGTATTGCCAAAGGCCCTGCTGTGAGCAAAGCTGGCATCCGGCTCAGGCAATCCGGGCTTCGCCCAGGCCTCCCAACCCACTTGAAGAGTGGAAGTGTTTTCCCCAAACATTGGCGACGTCCTGGCCCCCGCAAAGCAACACAACACGCCTTGCCAGAGTGGATGGCGTCTGGCAGCAGAGCTGACGCTCATCCAGAGGCAGTCGTCCACCTGTCTCTGAAGACAAGTGTGCTTCCTGGGCCGCAATTACCAGGGAAGACACCACCTTCCTCCAGCACAAGCAGCCATCCAATGGTGTCCTGAGGTCCCTGTGAAGCAGGACCTTTGGCACCAGCTACAGGCAGCACTGACACAAACCTGTGGGGGGTGTTAAGTGGGCTCCTGCTCACATCCACTGGCCCTGGCCACTGGGTCCAGCCCCTGCTGCTGTCTGGCCCTCCAGCTCCAAGACCTGGCAGGACCACAAGGTCCTGCCCTCTCACCAGGCTTGTCAACCACCATTGGCCCGATCCCGGCTGCCTTCATCTCCCACCTGGGAGACTGCAGGCACCTCCTGCCTGGTCTTTTGGCTTCATCAGACCCTTTCCCCATGCTTTGCCCATAAAGTGGCAATGATGATCCTGTCATGTTGCAAATCAGATGACACGATGACCCTGACTGAAACCCTCCCAAGTTCTCCCAAAGCCTTTAGGGCAAAATTCTAAATCCTTTCGTGGCTTTGGGGCTCCTTCCACCTCAGCTGCCCAGGAATCCTTCTGTTCTCAGAGACACTGAGCTTGCTTCTGCCTGGACCTTCCCACTTGAGGTTTCATCCCTCCTGCCCTCAGAATGCACTTCCCTGAGACCTCAGCATGGCAGTCGCCTGCCTGTGGTTCAGGTTTCAATTCAGAGGCCACCTTCTCAGAGAGGCCTTGCCCAGGCAGTGGCAACCCAACCCTCTCTCTGTCCCTCTTGAATCAGAAGTGACCTTGTTTGTTCGCTGGTTCATTGTCTATTTCCCCATCAGAATTTAAGAGGTGTTGGAGTTGGGGCTGCTCTGTCCTGTTACCACTCTCCCCTCGGTGCCCCAAGCAGGAGAAACACTTCTTGCTTGCATGACCACGTTCGTTGGGGAATGTGAGCATAAATGAATGTGTGCACAGGTGTCAAATGACCGGGCGAGGGCAGGAATGCTGTGCCTGTGTGACTCATTAAGAGAAACCACTGGCATTGTGCATCCAAAAAGCAGCAATGGCCCCTGGAGGCTGGCAACCTGCCATCTATGCTCCCTCGGCTTTCACTTCCAACTCTGAGGGCTGCTTGCTGGGAAGACCTGATACTCTGCCTGATATGTTTCTCCTGACCCTCAGGAGCATATTCAGCCACAAGGATAAGCTGGAGGTGCTAGAGAATCACCATTCCCACACACAAGCACACCTATTATGGTTTGGATGTGAAGTGTCCCCCCAAAAGCTTCTATTAATGCAGGGATATTCAGAGGTTAAATAATTGGATTGTGACCAGTCCATCCTGGTTTTGAATGGCTGGGTGGTAACATAGGCAGGTAGGGTGTGGCTGGAGGAGGTGGGCCGCTGGGGGATGTGCTCTGGAAGGGTGCATCTTCCCTGTGATCCTTTCCCCACCCACTCTGCTTCCTGACTGAGCAGAGGGTCTTCCTCCTCTGGACTCTTCTCCCATGATATGCTGTCTCACCTTGGGCCCAGAGCAATGGAACTGGCTGTGTGTGGACTGAAACCTCTGAAACTTTGAGCCCCAAATAAACTTTCCATCCCCTGAGTTGTTCTAGTCAGGCATTTTGGTCATGGCAATGCAAAAGCTAACTAACCCAATGCCTTGCCACATGAAGGACAGGTAATTGGTGGATAAAAGTTCCCCGCTTCCTCATCCACAGGTTGGGAGGTAACCAGGTGTGTTCTGCACTGACTCCTAAGGGCCTCAGCAGCACAAAGCTCCAGTTTCCCTACTAAGCACACTTTATGGGTTTCCATCCATACCTGCCTCACTCTAGTGCTCTCCCACCAAGCTCACTAGCACCATGTCCCAAGTAAACAAGTTGCACTGAGATCTTTATCCACCCGGACCAGTATAACCAGGCCATCTCCTATGGAGTGGGAAGCTGCCCAGATCTCAGATTCAGATACCCCCTCCAAAGGCCAGTCATTATCATCCCAGCTCCTGCTTACAGGGTCCTTACTTCAGGACTTTCAGACTTGAATTTCTCTTCAGTCCTTCTGCAAGGAAACACACACCTTCATCCAGGAGATGGTTCTCCTCTAGGCTGGCAAGGAAAAGAGAAAATCCAATTGATATGATAGCATTTTTTATGGAACATGAGGTCAGTAAAGATTAATCCACATGCCCTGTCTCCACCATTTAGAAAATCCAACATCTGAAAAAGTAAACCTACAAATAAAGTAAGATCAGATAAGGTAAGATAGATAAGGGTTAGATAGACAGGATAGATACGGTAAGGTAGATAAGGGTTGAGGATTCTCGATTCCATGTACATCTTTGCAAGAGAATTCACTCCAGGGCTTTTCTATATAATAAACTCCTTCATGCCCCAGCTGTCCCATATCCATGGAAACCTCATTTCATTTTGGGCAGTCATAATCTTGGTGGAAAAAAATATTTCCCACTCTCTACTGCAGCCAAGGTTGGCTAAGTGACAAACACATGGCCACCAATACATAGGGGAAATTGACAGTTGGGGTTTCCAGAAATGCTTTTAAAGGCAAGAGTCATAGCCGGCCTGTGCTTTTCAGACATATAGACTAAGTCCTGGAATACGGAAGGAATGGCTGCAGGTGGAGCCACTGTCTTATGTGATGAGGCAACCAACCATGAGATGAAGCCACAGGCTAAGGATGATGGAAAAGACAGAGACAGAGTCAAGGCTTCTGCTACCTTTAATAGCCACCATAACAAAACTGCTTACCTCCAGACGACATATACTTGAAAAATAAATCCCTTCCTGGTATGAGCCTTGTAGATGTATTTTTGTTGTTGTTACTTGCAGCCTAATGCAGTGTTAAGTTAAACTAAATTTGGCCTGAGGTTGCCTCCATACTTTGAGTTTCTATGTGGCTAACTGCAACCTAACTTAGTATGCAAACAAACTGCAACCCAAGAGACTATCCTTGTAACAGATAGCGGAATCTCAGCCAATCACAGCAGCTAAGCTTCAGCCAATCACAGGCTGTTAACTCATGACACTATGGCCACATAAGATAGACCCAGAGCAGTGACCAATCAGGCTGTTTCTGTATGTCACTTCCTTTCCCTGTCTGTAAATTCTGTGTGCCCACATGGCTGGATGGAGCTCTCTGAACTTCTCCTGGTTCTAAGTGCTGACCAATTCATGAATTAATTAGTCTTTGCTCAAATTAATTTTGCTAAATTGAATTTGTCTGAAGTTCTTTTTTTCTTTTTCTTTTAACAGTAATCATAACAGATACAGTTAAGCACTTCTCCACCAAGAAATGATAAGGGGCAAACTCCAATCAGGACACCATCAATGGTACTTTAGCACAGCTGGTGAGCCCTGCCAATAACCATGACCCATCCACAATATCCATTTGATGACAATGCTTGAATGCTTCAGTGCTTTTCTGCATCCTGGAAAATTTGAGCATTAAGCATTTGATCTCCCTGATATAACTGGGAACTCCAAAAATATCCTTGGAATTGAAGACTCTATTAACAGTATCTACAGGATGGAAAACTTGGAGTCTGCTTCAGGTCAACAGCATAAGCACAATTCATGGTTCATCTTTCAACTACCCCAAATTCCATTCATCCTCCAAGGTGACCCCTGATTCTAATGCTTAGGGTTCTTAGGAACTCAGATTCACTTTGAAATAACACACTTTCATTATTAGTAGTAGTCGTACATGGGTAGCAGTTGTAGTGACAGCAGCAGCTGTGACCATGGTAGAAGTGACAACCTTCCTGCTGCTATCATCTAACATCCGTGGTGTGCTTACCCACATGACAGGCACTACGTTAAGCTCTCACAGGGGCTACCTAACTTAATGTTTATATACATCTTTTTATAGTTGGAAACATTCTCACCATCATTATCCAGGTGAAAAATCTGAGTTTCAGAGACTGTTATTTAACTTGCCTAAGATTACAGCTTCCTTGATGCCAGAGTCTGTGCTCTTACCCATTTTGCTGTGTGAAGGCAGCAAACAAATCAATAAACTAATAAAAAGTATTAAATAAAACAAATCAGGAGCTGTACATTAGGCTCTGTAAGCTTCATACTACTCAGTATATAAAAAGACAAAATCAATCAGTCACTCACTCAATCATCCACCCTATGTCTTATCCACACAGCTGCTCTTTGGATGAGGCCAGGCAATTGAGAAAGGCTGTTATCTGCCTCCCCAGAGCAGAGAATCCCCCAAACTCACCAGAGCTCTTCTAGTGCCACATTCTTTTCCAACATCAGTGCTAAGGCTTGGGCACCCACACAGCCAATGTCGTTCCCCACCAGGCTGGATATAGTCATGAAAAAGAAAGATAGCAGAGCAGTGATGGACCTCAGAGATAGGCTAATCTGTGAAGGACAAAATGTATGGCACACATAGCCCCACTTGCCTAATGTGCTCCATTTCAGACATCACTAATTGATCACAGTGCTCTTTAAGCCCAGGAGCAGTCTTAGAATCCTTTCTCACAAGGGGCACTAGAGCCCCTACCAGTGGATTGTAATTGGTCTTTAAGATACAAATGACTGATTTGGCCCAAGATCTTCAATTTGCAGATGGAGAAACAGCTGCTCAAGAGGAGAAGAGTCATCTCCAGAATCACCCAGGAAGCGTCAAATGTCCCAAACCCCTAACCAATGGTCTTTCTTCCTCCCCAACTACCTAATATAGGGGAATGGAAATAAATTCAACCACCTTCAAAACTGTCCTGAGCTCCTTCCTCTTCACCTGGCTCTCCCTATGACAAATGTAAGGCAGACCTTGCAGCTTACCTGAGCCACTTCAAGCTCTGGTGATCATCCAAGGCTTCAGCCAGGGCCTGGGCACCCTTGTCACCCACCTTGTTGCCCCAGAACCTGAGAATACCAATGGAGTCAACAGACAGTGAGTGCCTGCTGTGGGCTCTAGACCCGTGCCAATGTTCTGCTCTTTGCAGCCCCAGCTAGAGGGGCAGGACCACCCAATCCCAGAGAGGTCTCACAGGGACACTTTGGTCCCAGCAGAGTGGATCTGCTGCCATCTTTTTGATGGGATGGCCCAACTTCCCTCAGACTTCAGTGGCTTTAAATCAGACTTAATATACAATAGAGGCCCAAACATCCCATACCTTCAGGGATGGGAACTCACCCTTGACTGCCATTCCCAGGGTTGTAACATATTTCCTGACCTTGAGTTCAGATTTTCTTCCTGGCAGCTGCCACCCATGTCTGTAACTACCTTGAGGGACCACCCAGGACATGTCTAACTCTTTTCCCACAAGTAAGCTCCTTATCTCTTGTTCTTCATAGCACCCCTAATTCCTTCACGTGGTCCTTCCCTTCAGGGTCCTCCTCTCTGACCCACTGTACTTTTTTTTTTGACTCTGTGGCTACCCATGCAGCCTGAGCGAGAAGCTGGTTTCTGGAGCAACAGGGTCCTAATCCTGCCTCCAATTGAGCTCATGGGCAACCTGCTGAGGTTATTCCTCTTCCCATAATCTCGAATCCTAAAACCCCCAGTTCTTGTCTAATAGACAACAGCTCACAGGGAGCAGAAGAGGGGCTGCTGGGGACAGCATGGGTGCAACCCTGGAGGGACAGATGCTCAGCCCAGCAACCAGGGAAGCCCCACTCTGGAGCCCTGTGGGGTGTGGGACTCCTCTCACAGCCAGGGGCCACTCCCCTCCCCTTCCTGGCAGGCACCAGCATGGCCCTACTGCCACAGAAAGTGCTGAAGAACCTAGGCAGCTCCCTCCCATGCTGGTCTATTATACTTGCTGTGTCTTCCTTTCCAGGTCAGGGGTCCTCATGTTGGATGCACATCCCCTGGGTATGTTTACCACATTAAACTGGGGTGGGGCTCAAAGACAATGGGGTTCTTCAGAAGCACAAAGTGGTCCCAAGACACAGCCAAAGCATGGCCCTAAGCACCCCAAGGACCAGAGGGCTTCCTGTCCCAGGTTCAGGGCACTGCCTTCCCCCAACCCTGACAACCTGAACTTCCTGCTTATCAGATGAAGCAAGTGCAGAGGTGACTGAAAGCCACCCACTTCCTCCAGGGAAGCCCAGCCTGCCTCTGGGACCTTACAACTGGTGATTTTTACCTGCTCCACATTCTTGAGAGCCCCCAAGCTCCTCTATGAGGCCCAGCTCTCCCAGAGTCCAACCTACCCCAGGAACTGCAGGGAGGCATTGCCTCGGAGGCCCTGGGCCAGCACCTGGGCTCCTGCTTCAGTGATGTGGTTATTCCCGAGCCTGCAAGGGAAGACCGGAGGCTGAGAGCGCAGCGGAGGGCAGAGGACAAAGCTCCTCAGCGCCAGGGGCAGGGAGGCCTAGCAGGAAAGCTTTGAAGACATCGCCAGTGTGCAGCAGCCATCTGCTGTTCAGTCACTCACTCGATGGCTCCCACGACTTCAACTTTGCTGTCCCCAGCAAAGGGAGACTTGAGGAGGAATACTGTATAAAGCAGTGTGACAGGTCTGGGCAGGAGCCATAGCAGGCAGCTGTCCTGGGAGGTAGTTTGCTCAAGGGCTGAGGATGACCCTGTCACACCTTTCCCAGTTGGTCTCAGTCACCCCAGCATGTCCCCTGCTGACTTTCCAACAGATGACATTTACCTGTTCTGCAAGAGCTGAGGCAGGCTCGGGTGGCTGGGAAGAGGAGGGATCCCAGTGAGCCTTCTGGGCATGTTCTCTGCTAACCCCATCAGAGTTGCCCCTTGCATCAGGGCAAGAGGGCAATCCCAGCATGAAAGACCCCAGTTGAAGCCAAATCCAGATACCTCCAAGAGTTTCAGAAAAATCCCCAGAGATCTCACACACACCCCAGAACTTTCTGGAATAATCAGAATATACTTTCATCTTTGCAAAGAATTTTCAGACATTCTGGGTCAACAACCTTACAGGGCGGGCATTATCATCCCCTTTAAGAAGGGGTGCAGCACCATGAACCTGAGCCTCCCAGACCTCCAACCTCAGCTCCCTGAGGGAACTCAGCCTCCAGAATCCATATCCATGACTTCTGCACCAAGGCTTCCCACAAGGGGCTCCCTCCCAGTAACTGACAGACAGGAGACACCCAGGCCACCCCCCAACCCCATGGATTTGGCTTGAGGGCACTCCAATGGCCTTGCTGAACTCTCTTGGAGCTGCATTGAAGTACAAGGTTCTTCGGAGTCAGACCCACCCCTGTAGCCTCCCCAGCCCCCTCCCCGTTTCCCTTTGTAGGCATTTTCCCCAGTAATTGGCTGGCCGTGTAGTTCCTTCTTGGAGGACTAACATAAGACTTGCAAGCTGTGAGCTTACATAACTTGCCCACGATCTTTCAGTCACCGAGCTTACTATACAAAGCACTCACTGTTCTGCATGTTCTTTATGTATAATAACTCGCTTAACCACCACAACAACCCCAGAGATGGCTATAATTATTATCCTCATTTCACAGAAGGGAATATGGAGGCATAGAGACGCTGGGCTGACCCAAGGTCACAGCTAATGAGGATTCAAATTCCAAGGGTTCCTAGAGTCTAACCATGGGCACCTTAGCTCTAGAGCCCCTGGTTTCAACTACGATGATATACTGATCAGAAACTCAGGTCTTAGTTTTGGGTACAGCACCCCAGTGCTACCCACAACCCTCCCTGGGAAGGTGAGCCAGGTCAGTCTGGGGGAGCAGGTGGTAGTGGCAGAACAGTCTTTTGTGCAAAATGGCACCTGTGCTCTTGGCCTCAGCAGCTCTGACTGAGACTGAGCTACATAGCCAAATTTAAAAATGGTAGCTTCCATCCCCAAACTCAGTCTAGCAAGTGGAAATAACAGATTCTTTCCACAAAGCAAATCTTTACATTGTCTTCCTTACAGCCTCACAAATGACAGGAGGCAGGAACATCCACAAGTTGGGGGGCAGCGGGGGCGGGCAGGGGGAGGTTAAAATGGCACCTGGTAGGAGAGAGACTCCAGTTGAAACCAGGAGGTTCTGCAACAGCACACTGCAGAGCTCCTGTGAAGTACATACCTTGCTGCTCCAAGTGGTGACAAGACCCTCTGGGAGCATTTTAGCAATGGCTGCCATAGCACTGGGGGCAAGGATGGCCTATGCCTCCCCCAGCAATGTACATCAGGGAACCTGGTCACCCCAAAGAGCCTCTGACACTCTTAGACACAGGGAAGGAAAAGAGCCTAGAAAGTCTTCTTTGTCCTGAGGGTTGAAGGTCAAAAGGACAGGTACCCCTCAGCAGAGCTGGTCCAGAGGAGGTCAAAGCAGTGGAGAAACCCAGCTCACAATGAGACACTGCCCTGGACTCAGGAGGTCATGAGCCCACTGTGGGTCAGGCCAGGTGGAAACCAGACCACACTGAAAGTTAGCTTCCAGGGGACAGGAAAACCCAGGGCTTACCTCAATGCCAAGAAGTTCTGCTTGCACGCAAGAAGCTTGGCCAGGGAGTGCGCACAGCCATCGGTCAATTTGTTGTTGAACAAGCTGTTATTTTTCAGACAGAGGAGACAAGGAGGTGAGGTCTATAGCCCTCAACCCCAAGGATGCCCATTGTCTCCTGGGAGGAGCCAGTCTGCACCTGCCAGTCATGCAACACCCCACCCCCAGCCCATCACACAGCCTGGCCTGGAGTGAGACTGGGGGCTGGGAGGCCCAACTTACGCTAACTTCTGCAGGTGCTCACAGTGGAGAGCACGCTCAATGAGCTTGCAGAGGCCTCGGTCTGAGATATTGTTATCCCGCAAACTAAAAGAGATGGAATAAATTAATTGAAAAATGGAGGTAACAGAGGAAGAAAATGTATAAAACCGCAAAAGAGGAGGCGTACTCATATCCCCAAAGTGCCAGCATCTGTGCTTCTGGGAACTACCACAAAGACAGAGCACCCCAGAAGCATGGGGACCCCAAGCATTCCTGGCCAGGTCGCTGACTATGGTGCAGATGGCCCGAGGAGTGGGGATTCAGAGTCCCTACCAAAGCACACTGGAATCTGTGGAAGGTCTAACTTCAGGCCCAGTTTCCATTTCTGCAAAAGGACGATGATCATCACAGTGGCCTCACTGAAGGGTCCCAGTGGAAATAAGTTGAGCTATACCAGATGGGCCACCCCTTAGGGCAGTGGTGGTCACTACCTCCTATGAGCAGACGGTATACCAATTGAGTGAGACAGGCCCAAACTAGTGCATAACGGGCTGTAGATAGTGAAGCCCCCCTGAGCTGGGCTTTACCCAATGGCACTGCTCCTGGAGGACAGACCCTGCCAAGAAGCCCCCTCTGGCTCACCTGACCACAAAGTCATCTAAAAGCTTCCCTAAAACAGATTCCTGGGCATCCATCTTGGAGCTGGCACTTCTATATGTGTGGGGTGGGGCCCGGGGATCTATATTTATTTGTCTTCAGACAAACTTGCATGGCCCTGACTCAATGGCTATTAACTCAGGCGCTAGAGTCCCCCATCCAGACATTCTAATCCCAACCAGCCACTTCCTAGCTATTGGTTGGTGCTTTTATCTACAAGAAGGGAATGATGGTATGATCACCCTCGCCGGGCTATGCACATACAGGCCCTGGCACGTGGCACAAGTCACCTGTAATCAGGAGCACTCACAGGTGTGGAACGTTCTGTGTGCCTGTCCTGGGCACTTCCCGACACTAACTTTATCCTCACAACAAGTCCTTGAAGCAGGCACTCCTATGATGCTCATGGGAAAGAAACTAAGGCCCAGACAAGTGAAGTGACTTTGCTAAGGTTGCACAGCACCTAAAGGAGTTGAGCCCCAGCAGCTTGGCTCCAAACCCCACCCCAACCACAATACTGCGGGGGCCTCCTTGTGACCTTCGATGGGCTTTCTAGAGAAGTGGTTTTCAGACCATAGCTTGAAAACACACTGTGTGTTTTCAGTGTGTCACAGAACCAATTTTGAAGGTCCTGAGCAGCATTTTTTAAACTGAAATAGAACAGAATAAGAGAGCAGAGTGTCTGAGAGCCAACACAGCAAAGTCATCTCCCAAAGCTTTGGGTTCAGTCCTACATGAGGGGCGTCTGCTCACCGCTTGCTCGCTTACTCTCACGGTGAGTTACAGTCAAAAAACTTTGACCCTCGAGCCCAAGAGAGTCGGGTGTAAAGAACCCTGTATAGGGCACTTGAAGTACAGGGTTTCCTAGAGGCTGGGGGTTTTAGTTGGCAAGGAAACACCTCAAGTAGGAGAGATGCAACCTGGCACTGTGGGAGAGGAGCCTGGCTCCCTCCCCCCCCCCCCGCACCCCCCCCCCTCTCCCCTCTCCCTCCCCTCCCTCTCTCCTGTCTCTCTCTCACACACACACATATACTCAAAATGCCCAAGGAGCAACCTCGTGTGTAGGATAAAGGACAATAGAACTAGGTCGATGGCTGCAAGTGTTGGTTAGCTTCCTGCTTCTATAACACAATATCTGAGCTGGGCGCAGTGGCGCACGCCTGTAATCCAAGCGACTTGGGA